>JAJJMA010135930.1:6358-20106 GCA_023529015.1 Papaver nudicaule
AACAAGCAGCGAAGTGCGCAGCCGAGGGACCCCTCTAAAAAACTAAGTCTCAGGGGGGGAGGGGGCTATTAAAGATTTGAATGGGTCGAACTTTAGGCCGCGATAAGAGAAAAGTGCCATGTCTAAGCTCCAGCCTTGACCGACACTCCCCCATCGTGTTACTTTATTATTGAGAAACGGGGCATCCATTACAAGCTCCTGCATTTACTTAGGATAAAAACATGTTACCAGGGCGCCACCATGCCCTCTAGGAAGATAAGAAAATATCTTCGGTACCTACCTAATGTACTAAGGCAAAGCGGATGCCTACGCTATCAATAGCCAGTGTTTGCTTGAAACCAGTGCAAGTAACTTAAAGCCTTTGGGAAGGGTGATCCGTAAGCCCTTACTAGCTTGGTTCACTATCTCCTACATCGAAGTAAGCCCCGAAATTGCAACTCAAGTAACCAAAACAGATAATAAAGCAAAGCATTGACAGATAAAATACACACTTTGAAAGTAAAAGTTCAGCAGCAACAAACTTCAACAAGTCGCATACAAATATAAAGAAATAAGGGAAACAAGGGCAAGGCATCTTCTACTTAAACAGTCTCAACAATCTCCTTAATGGAAGCATCCTCCCCAGAACAACATCGGGACCAAACTGAGAAACAGAAGCCTTCGGGTCATCCCTATCCTTTATAGGTGAGGCAGTAACCCTCGGAGTACTAGCAGGTCGGCCAGGAACTTCGACATTAATCTTAGAATCAGCACAAGAGGCATTAACATTCTCATCTTCCTTAATCGCCTCACCCTTGTCCTCACTCAGATTCTCGACCAACAATCCATCACCATTCCTCTCATCTTCACCATCAGCTTCGCTATTTTCACTACCCATCTCCTCAAAATCATCATTTTCCCTTGCAGCCCGCAGTTCCGCTACTATCGCCTTGACATCTGCGGAAGGAAGAAGTCCCTTATCGGACTCTAGGGAAGCATCATGATATTCTCGCCATAACGGTAGTGGGGAGGCCGCATGCCGAAATCCTTAAATTAAAACCGACCATGTTGACGGCTGAACAAGGCCGTTCGACTAGCTTCCCCGTTGATATGATCTCGAAGCTTCAAAACTTCCTCGTTAAGTGATGCAAGCTTACCATTCTTTTCTTCACAAGCACCTTGCGAAAGGCTGAGCTCGTTACCCTTAACAGTTAACTCGGCACTCAGCTTCGAAACTTGCTTTTTCTCAGCCTCAAATTCTTGTACATAGCCATCTCGCTCCTTAACAGCAGCTTCCAGGCGCTTCTCCAATTCCTTCACATCCTTAGAAAGCTCACTTTTCTCCTGCTGTAAGGATTGAATATCCGCATCAAGGCGGGAAATTTCAAGACCTCGCGCATCAGCTAGGTCCAACAGGTACATTCCATGATGTTTTTGCTGCAGAAAAAAGGCAAATCAACGCACGAAACATACGATACGCAACGAATAACTTAAAACAAAAACACACTTACAACTTCAATAAATGCTTGATGTTGGGGAGTCGCCGAGGCAAGAACTTCTCTATCCCAGTTGCCAGAAAAGCTTGAGAAAGAAACCTAGCTACCGAAGGATCCAACGGATGTTTCAGGGGATCCCTAGCATATGCTTTCAAATGATCGGAAAGGTCTTCGGCATAAGGACCAGGAATGGAACTTCGTTCAAGGAGCTTCTGAGACTCCTCCGCCGAGCAAGGCCTTCGTACAAAACCAGTGGGAGCTGAGCCCACGACCGAAGCACACCGAGAGGATTGACCCAACGAGGCATCCACAAGACGATCGTTGGAGCCATACTCATTAAAATCTATGCCATACGGGTAAGGATCAACAGCCCTGATATCAGGAAAAACAGGGGCAGTGGGTCCCTGCGTTGGCACAACAATTTGAGAGCACGTCGTCGAGGCAGCCTCCCGAAGAACTTGCTCATTCGAAGATCCCCCTTTTAACCTTTTAAAAGGATCAACCCTCTGATTTTTGATACCTTCGCCATCAGCATCTCCCGCAGACGTGGCAAAAACTGATAAGCTTTTGCCAGCAGTCCTGGTAGTAGGTCCCTGAGAACCAACGGTTTGGGAAATAGTTTTCACAAGTTTCTTTTTTACGCCACCGAAGGATGGCTTCTCCCGATTCGGATCACTCAGCGAAAATTTCATCACACCATCGTTAACCAGGAGTACTTCACCCTGCTGAAAAGTAGTCAACTTGTCAGGTTCTAAATAACTGAGGCATGTAGTATTTTTCACCTGACCACCCTCCCCTCTTCCAGCAACCGGCTTCGAAGGTTCTTTCCTCTTCCTTGAGTCATTGGCTTGCTCCTGAGCTTGTGGATTTTTCAGCTTCTCCTGCTCGGACTTCTGAAAAGAATACCACATAAGTAAAACGACCAACAAAAAAGGAGTTAAAAGATGCATATATTTCGTCATACCTTTTCCTTGAGAGCAATTATCTTCTCCTGGGACTTCTTGCGCTCCTCTTCGGAGAAATGAATCTTGTAAAATTCAACAATAGAGAGCTTATGATCATCTTCAAACTTGTTCGTTCGACCTTCTTCTTTTCATCTTCATAGCCAAAAACAACGGGACCTTCGATAAGCAAGAGCTTCGAAAACCATACCTCGTCACTAGAATGACGAAGAAGTGTATTCATTTTAGACCCAGAAAGATCCACGTCACCCAGAACGTGCGAAGAATCGGCTACTTTGCCAAGGCTTACACTCCAGGGAGCCTTTTATTTAAGCAAGCTTTTATCCGCCTTATAGTATTTAAAGAAATTCTCAGCAGCCCAAAAACTTGGAGGATGCTTGAGTTCCTCAGGAAGCTTATCATAATAATATGATTGGCCCTTTGAGCGAGCCACCCACTCTCGAATAACTCGAATAGAGTTCCCATTCAGTTGTATCACACCGCAGGGAGGACTAATTTGAGAATAAATTTCGTAAAAGAGAGGATTCATGGGATCATACAACGGAATCGGAAGACCGGCACCAAGCTGCTTGCTGGAAACAATCAACCTCCTATCACTACACTGATGAGAAGAAAGCAACTCAGGAGACAGATTGACCTTGCCCAAACTCTGGCAAGGGAAAAGATTCGCATCAAAACCATAAATCTTGGCTCTTTCCTCCCAAGTGAACTTCTGAGGATCTACCATCTTCCGGGGAAACTCACCGCCAGACAGCGCACTCTTTTTAGAGGCTTGGCAAACAAAGGAAAACTTTGAAGAAGAACAAGCAAAGAAGAGTATAAGTAATTGCAAAAGCTCACCATGAATAAAGTAGCAGATCCACAAAGGGAAGCAGTTAGAGGGGTCGAGAATGCTAAAAACGTTGCAGAAGACTACAGAAGGAAAAGAGAGGGCAAACAAAGTTTAAATAAGAAGACACAAGACCGGCGCAGCCGGTAAAAGTAGAAAGGCGAAGATCGCGAAATCATTAAAAGCGACGTGTGTCAGCAAAGGAAGTTAAAATACCGGACACGTGTCAAAAGGGACAAGGTCCAGGATAGTTTTCTTCCCCGAACCTCCTGATCTTCGGACAAGAAAAGAGGCAAACTGTGGAGGGTAAAACCCCCTCGAGACACGTGTCAGAGATCCAAGAAACAAGATCGCACCAGAGATACTAGCAGCGAAGCCTCGGAGCCAAATTAAAGAAGGGTGAGACCGAGGACACCGAGAGAAGAATCGGAAGAAAGGGATTCGGACTCCGCCCCAAAGGACCGAAGCCCCAGAGCCACCTTCGGAGTACTGCCGAAGGAACCGCCTTACTCGACAAGGATTGACACCACCATGATTGAGTCCCTTGTCTTATTAGCTGTAAACCACCCGAGCTCGGCCTATATAAAGCGAGCTTGGAGAACATTGTAAGGGTTGGAATCTTTTGGGGTGTAACCTAAGCGGCAAGAGAGGGATTAGGTCTGTATCTCCTCTAGCTCCTTAGGATCATTATCCATGTAGTTGCAACACTGAAATAAATACAAATCTTTATACGTTTAGTTTCCTGATTAATGTCTTTTACATATCTTTGGTATTGTTCTTGTGGTCTATGCACCTTGAATCATGTTTTAATAATTGTGTGTGTGAGTGAGATCTGGGGGCTATACAACATCATGTACCTATGCAGATTTTCTACTCATACAGTAATGGTTCAAAATTCTTCTCTCTTTTTTTTGTCAAAAAACAGGGGAGTTCCTAAGTATCTATCATTTTTCGATATTTTTTTACTTTTAAAATTCTTGACATAATTTTACAATGTGTATTATGGATTTTAGGAGAAAAGTAAACCCTGACCTTTTAAGGTTTATAACCTGACCTGACATGTCCCCAAAGTTGTTAAGAATATCCATTATGTTCTTTGCTTCATGAATGCTAGCTTTCGTAAAAAGAAAACAATCGTCAGCAAAGAACAAATGGGATATCGCAGGAGCATTTCTAGCAGCTTTAATTCCTGAAATCTTTTTTTCAGATTCCGCTTTATAAAGCATTCTAGAAGGATTTCCATAGAAAGGATAAATAAATATGGGGATCACTAGTGGAAATGGGGTAATTAACTACCCTAAACAACTACGCATGTTTATGGTAGCAATGATTACTACAGAACCATGTGGGTAGCAGACCTAGAAAAAAATCAAAAAAAAAAAAAAAATCAGCTATCCCTAGTGTGTGTAGCAGATTTGGCTTTGTTATTTACACTTTAGCCATTAAAACAACTACACACATCGCTACCGACCACCATAGTATTAAAGCTAAAACATACATCTGGGCCCCACTTTCTTATCTCTTTAGCCATCAACACCCTACAACCTGCTCTTCCATCTCTCTCTCTCCATGGTATTGTTTTTCCTCGCTCGTCATCTCCGTCTCCACAATCCAACAGCCAAAACCCTAAATCATTCGAAACTATCTCACCAAAACCTGAATCCGTCCAATCAATTTCACCGTAATAAAACTACATCTCTTAATATCGTGTTGCTAGGGTTTGATTTTCGATAATCTTCATCAGGTTTAAAAGTTAGGGTTTTACAAAGTTTTGATTTTTTTTTTCTGTTGTTTTTTTTTTTTTTTAATTTGTTCTAATTGTTTGTTCTTAAGGTTTTGAGGATTTGATTTGTGTGTTCATCTGGTAAAATTGAGGTGTTGAACATCTTCATCGGGTAGGACAGTTAGGGGTTAGGTTCTATTTTTTTCTGTTTAATTTGTGAATTTAATTTGTGGGTTTTCTTTGCTGATTTTTTAGGAGATGAAACAATGGAAGATGTTTCTTACAAGGTGAGAAATGAAAACCCTTTAAGTTGTGTGTTTATTAATTTTTGTTTTGATAGATTCTAATATTTTTGGGGATTTTCTGTGTGTAGCATGGATTGTGGGTGAGTTGGGGAGCCTACTCATCTATGAAGCATCAAGGGATTGTCTGGTGAGTTTTATTTCTGCTGCTTGAGGATATAAGCTCATGAAAACTATTGAAAGCTTACTTTTTGTGGTTTTTATTTATTGGTTGAAGCCTACTGTTACAGGGGAGATTCAATCTCCACTGGGTAGTTGTTCGTATAATCAAGCTTGCCATGGACATCATTCATCTTTTTACTGATGCCAACCCTATTCAATTCTTTTGACTGATGTCAACCGGTGTCTGCAAAAATTTCTATCCTTCTAGTTGTTGTGTTATGCTTACTTTAAATAATCTGCTTAAGCTTTAGATTGCATTTTGATGAGCGCTTCGACATAGTTACCAAGTAAAATCTAAACGGTTTATATATGTTTTGTGGGCCTGTTAATGTCCTTAAGCAATATGTCTGTCTTGCTTTTTACTTTCTTGCTTAGGTTTGTGATGTACATGACATACAAAATGTATAGATTTTATCTTGTTTTACTAGCATAGAAATCTCAAAGGATCATACGAGATTCTTAGTTTGTGAAACAAATTTAGTTTATACATTAAACAGCTATAGTTATGTGTGCTTCCTTTGTGTCGGTACTTTTCTTAATAATTTCTCTTCTCTTTAATATAACAGTGGTCCAAGGGAAGATCCAACAAGAATTTGATCTACTGGAGTTGTAAGGCGTCATGTTGTTAAAATTTTTGAATCGAGGAGAGTCAACTAGGCAATATACCTTCTTACAATTGGTGCCAGAGGGAGTGCCTTCAGGAATATAAAGACAATTGCCGAGTGCCTTCCTGACGAACTCATCAATGCTGCTAAGGGTTCTTCCAACAGGTATGAGATTGTTTAGTTTCTAGTTTTTTCTTATACGTCAAACCCATTTGATATTAGAAGAGGCTTTGTTGACTGTCGTTGGTTTGTATTCTGTATTTAGCGATTACCTTTAAAATTTGATTGTCAACAAACTAATGTGTAAGTATGTTCATCCACAGTTATGCAATCAAGAATTGTTGAACGATCGAGGAGTTGATTTCAAACAGATAAAAGTGGTAAATATATGTTTTGGGTCTTATAAAAATGATTCTCATTGACTAGGATTCTACCTCATTCATTCTAAAATGTTAGCGTTTAAATAGTTCCCTCTCCCTATCTGGTTCAACTTGTTGATCATTATGATCATAACATAGTGGTATGTAGTAATAGTAGCAGTAGTTTGTTACACATCTGGTTCAACTTTGTGCTATGTAGTAGTAGTAGTTTGTTACTCATCTTAATGATCATAACATAGATAATATGTTCAGAAAGTAAGAACAAAATATAGATCTGGCAATTTATCATGTATCATGGCTTCTTTGCCCATGTCCTGGTGATTGACTGCGCGCTGCTGATCACATGCCCTCATCTGCGATGTCCAGCCAGAGCGTGCATCTCGGAGTGCTTGCAACAGCATCTCATGATGTAGCCACAAAAACCCAATATAAGTATTTTTGAACAAGTCGGTGTATAATTAACCTGAACAAGTATTTTTGAAGTTGATTGGTAGTTGGGTTAGGCTAACTTCACTGAGCTGAAGTATAATGTTTTATAAGGTATAATGATTTCTCTATGTAATTTTCAGTTAATCTTCCTGACTTGGATGTCAGAGGTGAAGATGTAAATCATTTTTTTGCAACTTTGAACCTGGTTAATGAAAATATAATTTTTTTGCTAGTGACCAGTTATCTGATACCGTTTTCATTTCTATCGCAGCCAACCCAAAGCGAGCTAGACTGTTCCATGATAAATTTCTTGCAAGGGAAGGGACTTGTGAACCATTCTTAAGTTAAGTGTTTAATCATCATAATCATTAGCATATTAGTGAATATCTTCTGTGTTACCTTTGCTTTTCAACCATTTAGAATTCATTCTATCATGATGCTTTGTTTCATAAATGCTTTCTTGTTATTAAACTACTCAGCTGCATTGGTATTAAGTGATTCCTTGCTCCCTATAAAGTATATCTGTGAGATATTTTAAGAAAGCATCATTCTGTCCCTTTGGGTGGAGAGTCTCAGGGGGCAGAAAGAGGGATTCATTTTGTATTTTTTGTTGTAACCACTAATCATGTATGTAAGACCTTGCTTGTTCTTTGTCTGCATTTTGCATTTCATTACATGCTGTCCAAGTTTGTTTTTGTTAATTGACGCTTAAACCTTACTTTCGTTGCAGGTACACCATTTTGAATGTGGGAGATTTCTAGAACTTATTAGCAAAGTCAGAATGACTTGTATTGGTTGAAACTCAGAATTTTAATCTTGTTTGTGTAATTTGTAACCTACTGAATTTCAATTGAGTTCTGAATTTTGTAATCAATACAATATATGTTATTGGAATGGTTATTAGAATTGATCCAGTTTCGTTGTACTTAGAGTTTTATTCCAGGTTGAATCAGATTTCAGCCAGTCAGAACGACTGTAGCTCAGGCTTTCTGACTGCAGCTGAATCTGAATCATATTTTTTTATTTTAAAAACCCAGACTACTACGGACACAAATAGTAGTAGTATAACTACACACTCTGTGTGTAGCATAACAGCTACCCCTGGTGAGGGGTGGTTATAAACTAACACGCCTAATCTGCCACCCTTTTTAACACGGATGCAGATAGTAGCAATAATGAGTTTAACTACATGCCCCAACGGTGTTAAAATAGCTGATTTCCACTAGTGGATAGAGGATCTCCTTGACGAAGACCTCTCTCCACTTTAAAGTTGTTATTAGGTTTTCCATTTAGTAAAACTGAAAAAGAGGTAGTAGTAACACATTGCATGATTAGTTAACACCACTGAGCACTAAAGCCGAAACCTAGGGGGATTTTTTCAATGAAATCCCATTTGAATCCGTCGAATGCTTTAGATAGATCAATCTTTAAAGCTAAATGACCCTTCTTATTTTTAGAGGTTTTCGTTGTGTGTAGAAGTTCGTGAGCAATAATAACATTATCAGTGATTTGCCTTCCCGAAATGAAGGCAGATTGGTTATGAGATATAATCCTATCAAGTAAAGGTTTTAGACGACTAGCTAGAATTTTAGATATAAGTTTATAGATAGAGTTACTAAGACTAATCGGCCGAAAATCACTAGGAAATGAAGGGTTCTGCACTTTTGGAATTAAAGTAATAAAAGAATAGTTCAAAGCTTTAACTAAAAATTTAGATTTGAAAAAATCCTGGATTAGACATGTTATACCATTGCCAACAATGCCCCAATTATTTTAAAGAAGCATGGGGGATAGCCATCTGGCCCTGGCGAACCCCATTGATTCATTTTAATAAGAATTTTCCTAATTTCACATTCATCAGGAATTCTAGTAAGCCACAAATTTTCATCTTCAGTTATACAAAGAGAAATAAGGTGGTCAAGAATATCTAAATTTTTTGTTCTATTTGAATTTCCTATCTTCTGGAAGTGTTTTATAAGCAACTCATGGATATGAGATGGTTCCTTAATCCAGAGACCTAAATCATCTCTAAGAGTGTGGATATGATTAACTCTTTTTCTATTTGAGGCACACTGATGAAAATATGCCGTATTCTGGTCATATTCTTTTAGGTATTTATCTTTAGATAGATGCTTCCAGTAGTCTCTTTCCCTGTTATACCAAACATCTAGTTGGTACTGATTTAACTTTATTTCTCTAATTGGCAAGGGATTTAGAGTATGCAACCTTTCTATATTCTTATTTAATTCCTCAATATTGGTAAAAATGTTTCCAAAAACATTTTTATTCCATTTTTTTAGAACAAAAGCTAAGTTTTTAAGCATTTTGGTTACTTTAAAGGCTTTTGAACCTGATTCTTTCTCCACCCAGTTTTCAAGAAGGATTTCCTTGAAGGAATCATGTTCCAGCCAAGATCTTATAATTTTAAATGGTTTATAAGTTTTATTACTAATTGGCTTAGAAACCAGTAAGATAGGTGTGTGATCAGAACCTACTCTTACTAAGTGTTTGACTATTGCATTAGGAAAAAGCTCACACCAATCAATAGAAGCAAGGACTCTATCTATCCTTTCCTTAATGTTTTCATTTCCTTCTCTATTGTTAGACCAAGTGAAAGGAATTCCTTGGTATCTTAAATCCATTAGTCCTATGTTCTGAATAGAATCATGAATAAACTGATTAGCACCAGAGGAACTTTGGTTACCTCCTTGCTTTTCATTTATGTGCAAAATGAAATTTAAGTCACCAATAATAATCAAAGGTTTATTATTATTGGCACTAAAGGAGCTAATTTTGTCCCACTGATCCATCTTATCAGTGGAATTGAGACCTCCATACATGCATATCAAGTTCCATGAATTATTAAAATTATCTATCATTTCAAAAAAGAACAAATGTGTTGGAAAGAAATGAAGCTAACCTTAATATTGTTGTGCCAAACCATTAAAAGACCTCCTGATAAACCTCTTCTAGGAACTAAAAACCAATCATAAAACTTGAGTTTTCTAGCTATTTTTTCCATGTTCTCTACTGTGGCTCTAGTTTCTGAGAGAAAAATCATATCCGGATCACGTTTTTTTAGCAAATGAGAAAGATGATTTTGTGTGATAGGGGGGCCTATTCTTTGAACATTCCAAGAGAGTAATTTCATGATTACTAACTGAGAGAAGACACAAATAAAGATATATGGCAAAAACAGAAGGGAAACAAAGACCACCAACAAGATAAAGAGGAAAAGAAGACTCCAAATATCAACTAGCTTACGGTTACAATTAAAACTAAGGAGATAGCATGCGAGAGAGCAAAATTTTGGAAATTCAAGCTTAAAACCTATATGAAAATTAAAGAAAATTAAATTATGAGTAGAACTAACTTGGTTGGTTATAACCTCTAGGGTTCCAGCATCCATTGAAGCCCCAGCTTCAGGCAGAAAATTCTCGTCAGCATTTAAAATCATTCCAATTAAATTTGAAGCTTCCAATAACTTCAATTCAGTCACAACCACCATCTTTTTATTACAAGCTTCACCCACAAACTTGGAAAGTGCTAACTTAATCTGGATTGAAAGCACCTCAATAACACTAATTTCTTCCCTCTCTGAACTTGGACTCAATTTCATTCTCAGACCACAAAAATAGCTTCCAAGTTTAGGAACACAAAATTCTGTAACCCCAGTAGCATTTGGAATGTAAAGTTTCATTTCTTCAACATTAAATAACATATTCATTCCTAGCTTCATAGCCCTTGGAAACCCATGTCCCGTATTGACTTCTGCAGTAACAACAACAATCTTCCATCAACCCTGCACCATCTTTAATATACAAACTAGAAACCTCATTCTTAACCACCCTTTGCAGATCTTGATGTTGAAATTGAATTGGTTTTTTCTCTAAAAGAGTATTACAAGAATCTGCAACTTGAATTGAAAACACTGACCTTATTCTCCAAACAACAATTTCCACCATCCCAAAGTATTGAATCAAGAAGTTAATCACAGTAAAATCTAGCTGGATAATCTTGGTAGATATAATCATAATAAAAATTATCAGAAAACTTAGTTTGAAGAATCTGATAAAAAACGCCATTCTTGTGCAAGCCGATCGTAAGGAAAATCAAGAGAGGCCTCTAAATTCAACCCTTGCTGACCAGAAAAACCGCTCTCGAAGCCTCCTCTGCAACTTTAGCTATAAACCCTAGCACCTACCAACCAGGAAATAGGCGAGACGAGATAAAACCTGAAAAGGTGAAAACCAATAAAGGATTAGTACAAAAACAGGAGAGAAAAGACCAGTATCGAGAGAGGACTGGAAAAATTGAAAGGGAAATTAGGGATTAAAACAAAGTTGCATAACAGAACAAAACGAAAAACTGATTATAAATCAAATTGTGAAGCAAAAAGGAAGGCAGAAGAGGAACGGAGAAGAAGAACGAAAACCCTAAGCTAGGGAAAGTTTAACATCTAGCCAATGGATAAGAGAAAAAAAGGAATTAGAGGGAAGAGAAAGAAAAGAGGAATGAAATCATGTTATCAGATTAGAAATTTCATCGACGGAATTAAAGGGATCTAAGAAACTAAACCGGCGGCGACTCTTCGAAGAAAAGGAGAAAAAAGGCGAAAGAAATTCTCAATTATCTCAAATGTCAATACGGGAGAGTAAATAATCGCAATCAAGATATAAAATATATTAGATGATATAAGAGGAGATCGAAATAAGATTGTTGGACTCTCGTGATTTAAGACAATAACTCAAACAAAACAGTATACGAATCTAACCCAAGCCTAACTAGACTAGACGACCGCTGCCACGGTGGAGGGGCCGACTGAAGAATTATAAGTTGTGGCGGTGGCAGAATGTGGCGGCGGCGGCGGTAGAATATATTGGTGGTGGATGCATTAGTGGTGGTGTTCGTAGTGTGATGGAGAGATGTGTGTAATTAGTAGGGATGGTTTTTCATAATAATATTTGAAAAGGATAGGGAAGGGTCATTATTAGATTTGATAAGGACTACTTGGTTATTTCCACATTAAATATCCGGAGGGACTACTAGTCATTTCCACATTCCTTTAGAACATAATTACATATTTTCCCTTCGTTTAATGTTTATTTACGAAACTGTTTAAAGAAAAAAAAGAAAAACAAAAAGTCCGGAAAGGCATATTTTCGGATTTTTCATCGTTTATTTTTTTATTATTATTAATTTTTTTTTATTTT
Source organism: Papaver nudicaule (assembly GCA_023529015.1). Lineage (NCBI taxonomy): Eukaryota > Viridiplantae > Streptophyta > Magnoliopsida > Ranunculales > Papaveraceae > Papaver > Papaver nudicaule. Next base: position 18,439 of record JAJJMA010135930.1, read on the forward strand.
TGAATTGTAAAGGTTATATTAAAGTTGGACCAAAGTCCACTACCTACAAGCCCAGGTAGCTAGGCAAAGAAATAAAGAAAAATTCCCCCACCCCGATGCAGACGAGTTTCGAATTCAGGTCGCCAGATTTTTCATCGTTGAAAATATTTTCAATATTTAATCAAATTGACCAATTTTTTCATGCCTCATTTTGCAAAAAGTGGCCATACAGAGGTCCTGCCTCGCTTTGCTCGGTCGGCCCAATGAAATACGAAAAATCATTGAACAAACAATAAAATATAGTCTGATTTTTGTTGGCAAAAACCATTTAATGAATTGGTTGACTAATTTTGGTCGACTAGTTCTTCACTTTGTTGTAATTACCCGTGAATTGAGGTGGCGATATTTTATGGGTATGTTCATCTTATAAATCTCTAAGTTTTCACAAAAAATAAGCGCATTTGAAAATACCTAACCGTACTATCTACCAATTTAAATTTCAACCGTTAAATAGGGATGTTATATATTTCGGAATGCATTCTTGGAAGGTGGTACCTTATAAGAGGAACATACACATAAAATATTAGCTTCAAATTCGATGTCGTTTGGGTTTTATCAAAAAATAGATCCAAAAGTGTGAGATAATATGAGGATAAAAGTGTGAGTGGATCCTCCCTCGTTAAATTAAGTCACATTACTTTGAAAAGATACTTTCTGAATGCCGAATTAACCATTCCGAATTCACATTTTAAAATCGAATTATACACGTACATGTACCGTTCCGAAATACCGCTGAATCTTAATTCGTTGACTAAATTTGAATCCTCCAAATTCGTATAATTTTCATACGCATATCGTCCCGAATTTATTCCCGTACTCCGAATTGCTAACCAAAAGCTCCAATATGCATGGATTTTCTCTAAGCAGTGATCAATTAAGAAAAATAACCCATCGTAAATTTTACCATAGCAGATTTGGAAGAGATAAGGCAGAGCACCAGAGGTTATGTGTGGGGCAATGCCCAGGAAATTGGTTCTACAAGTTTTAACCCACTATCAGATTAAAGTCGACATTCTGCTCAGTGCATCATGCAATTTTAACATGTCTGACAAATTAAAATGCCTGGCCCCTTTAAAGAAAGTTATCAACCAATGAATATGTCCACACATATTGCGCATCGTTTTTCCATGTGCAAACTTTATGAGTGTCGAGCATGGTAGCCCTATAAAAACAACTCTCTACTGCTTGATTCTCTTCACAACAACAACATAGCAAAACCAAGCCAAACATCATGAGAACCCAGCACCCATTTCCTCTCTACTACTCCCTCTTTCTTATCTTCTTATCTACTACTATCCTGATATCTCCATCTCTCGGAGCTTTAGGAAAATGTAATCCCAGTGACTACAAAGCTCTGAGGAGTATTAAGAAGTCATTCTACAAACCTTACATTCTAGATTCATGGGCTCCTAATACAGACTGTTGCAACAACAACTGGATAGGAGTCAGGTGTGATGACAAAACCAACCGTGTAAACCAACTCTTCATGTTTATAGGTGAACTCTCTGGTCAAATTCCATCCTCAGTAGGTGACCTTCCTTACCTCGAATCTCTAGTTTTTCGTCATTATAAGAATATCACTGGTTCAATCCCGCAATCTATCACAAAGTTAAAGCACCTCGGAATGCT
>JAJJMA010135943.1:0-13226 GCA_023529015.1 Papaver nudicaule
TCATACTTTACCCTCTAAATTCTCTTTATTGTTTTACACCTAAAACATTTGGCGACCACAGTGGGAGGTCATTATCTCAGTTTTAAGAAGATATGGTTGAAACCAGGAGGCAGAGCTCAGAGAATACCAATTCTCCAAGTAACCCTAATATTCCCACGAGTTTGCCTGCAAGTGGGGTCACAAATACTCCAATAAGTGGCGCCATCACCTCTGGGCCCACAAATCCAGCCGTGAGCTCAAACCCTAACCCTAATCTTGCCTCTGCCTCAACTCAGAGGGGGCCAACCTCATCCTCTCTCTCCATGGGCGTGTCAACCCCTCTGGTGGGTTCCACCACGCCAACCCTATCCCAAATCACGTCCCCCCTCTCTCATATGGTGGGGACCACCAATACCACTATCTCTCCTACCTCTTTTACTCCTATCTCAAGCCGCACAGAAGCTTTTCTCTTTGGGCCCCGCATAGGAGAAACAAGGAGCACTGAAGACTCACCTAGCATTGCGGATCTCATGAAGACCCAACAAGATCTAGCCCTGAGTCAAAACAATATGGTGAAAACCCAGATGGAGTTGCTGACTTGCTTAAGGACTCTATCAGAAAAGCTGGCGCCACCAACAACTCCGGGGATTTCACGTGCAGAAACCCCTGCCAATTTTAACAAGGCGGGTCCCTCTCAAATTCATGTTATTCCTGATGACCAGGATACCCATGTCCACACCACACGTGGACCAAATACAGGTCTGCAACATAACTTCGTCACTCGTGAAGATTTGCAGAATCTTTTGCAGGCTCGTAGCATGGAGAATTCAGATTTGTTTCATCGTCATCAACCTCCATATCCAATTGAAGTTCAGCGTGAATCTCTTCCTGAAGGGTATGTCACGCCTTCATTCTCCATGTATAATGGTATTGGGAATGCCCGAGAACATATCTCTCGCTTTCTGGAATCATTGGGAATACATGAAAGAAATCAAGTTGTATGTCTCAAGGAATTCTCGAAATCTCTGACAGGAAAAGCATATACTTGGTATAATAACCTAGCTCCTAATAGCATTCTCAGCTGGAGCCAAATGGTTAATGCTTTCCTCAAGAAATACTTCTTTGTGTCTGAGCAACTCACTCTCTCTGACTTGGGGAGACTCTATCAGCGAAACAATGAGCATCCAGATGATTACGTAACGAGATTCAGAACTCGTTCAGTGGATTGCAATGATCCAAATGTGACAGAGGTACAGTTGGTGGAGCTTTGCATCAATGGAATGATACCAGTATATCGCGCCTTGTTGGAGAATTTGGATATCGACAATTTCACCAAGCTCCATAAGTCCGCCAAACGATCCGCCACTACTGCACCTGCACTACTAGAAAGGCCCAGGCCTTTGAAAGCCGAAGAAAGTCGTGGTGAAACGCGTGCCAGCAAGCGACTTGTCAACAAGCAATATAACTCTCTTCACTCAGTTCATGCTATTACTGAAAGTGTCAAGAGGAAGGCGCCTACTCCTGAGGCCCCGCAATTAAAACGTGCAGCTCCAGCCCAACCTCAAGCTCCGGCACGGGTCCCAGCTAATGCCCCTGCACCGAAGGCACCACGACAACAGAGGGAATTCCCTAAGATCCCTGATTTCCCATGTACTATGGATGAAGTAATAGAGCTCCTGGAAGCGTGGATTCAAGATGGCGCTGTCAAGTTACCTCCTGTACGAAGAGAACCTACGGCGCAAGAAATGACTGATCCCAAGTATTGTCATTTTCATCGATTCGTCAATCATCCCACCAGCGAGTGTCATCGACTCAAGCAAATCTTCAACAAAAAGATTGAGTCAGGAGAGTTGAACTTGGGGACTGAGGGTGTGCATAAGAATCCACTCCCTCAGCACCAACCTCAACGTCAACACCAACGTCAGCATCAACCTAACATTCGCAATTTCACTATCTCCGGAGAATCTGTCAAGCAAACTGCTAATTATTTGATGGAGAATCTGTGCGAGCTCTTGCATTTTTCTAGAAGTCAGTGAAGCAACATTTTCGCTGCCCTCAGCTGGATTGCTAGCGGCAAAGAACTACCTATACCTGAGAAAGTTCAGCCGAAGCCTGGCGAAGTCACACCAGAGATGATGGCAGGAGAACGTGTTCCAATACCAATTATCTCTGCTCGTCTCGAAGGTACGAATTTTAAGAAAGTTCAAATCGATGCTGGTGTTATGGTTAATTTAATTCCAATCAAGACACTTCAAGCAATTGGAATTTCTCGACGAGATGTCATCTATTATCCAACAATAACGAAAGATTCAAAAGGAAAGCTTCAAGACATATATGGTCATGTTACTTTGGATCTAAAGGTGGACTCCGCTCGCACCAAAACCAAGTTTCATGTAATCAAAGAGGATGAGGAACACGACATGATCCTAGGACGTCCTTGGCTCCATGGAAAGAGATTTGTGCCGACAATCTCACCTGTAATCATCAAAGGCCAAGAATTCATGTTTGACCAAGAAAGCTGCAACGTGGGAAAGCTGGAGTACCGCGTGGGGTCTGAAACTCTGGTGATATTCAAAGAGGTATGTGATAGTGATTTGAAGTACTTTATTCAAAATTATTTAGTTCATGGAAATCCTATCCAACATACCCCTACACAAGGGTTGGATGATTCTTTGACTTGGGGACTTGATTGCATCAAGTCTATCAAGCCCTCTGAGGCACCTCAGGAGGAAATCAAGGCCACTTCCAATAGATGGGTCCGGGCAAAGCAACGGTCTTATAGGCGAAAGACACCTGAGATGTCATGGGTTCCTAAGACTACTTTGCAAGAAGGAGACAAGGTTATGCGGCGCACTAACCGAAAAGTAACTTCTATTCCGGGGTCCACGACGAATTGGGAAGGACCTTATATTATATCTCGAGTCATGCCCGATGCACGATACATGATAAGTGCAATACACGAAAGACTCTCAAACATGGTGGTCAACGGCAAATGGCTCAAGAAAGTATGAAGACTCACTAGAGTTTATTTATTTCTTGTAATTTCAATTCCTCCAAAATAAAAGTGCAAGCCATCTCTTGCCTTTTAACAAGTCAATTCAATTCAATTAAAAAAAAAAACAAAAAAAAGAATTCAAATTCAAAACCTATGAGTTCAAAAATAATCAATTCCTACAAACCCTTGTTCATAAAACCAAATAAAAGCAAATAAGATTCTTTTGCTCTTGAAGTCTCTCTGAAACACCCATCCAGCGAGGATTTTGCTCCTTCATCAACCGCCTTCTTCAATAAAGCTATGTCAGCAGCTTTCTTCTCCGTCTTCTCAGTCAACTTACGAAGTTCCTCGGTCATGGTGGCATAAGACCTCTCCTCTTGCGTCACCAAATCCTGGGTGAATTTGCCAACAGCAGCGCGCCTTGTTCGGATAAACTGGATCCTCGCCTGAAGCCACAACAAATTAGGTTTGAAGTCCTTGAACGAAGCAATCAACTCTTCTGCTTTATCTAACTCCTCATCTGTCGTCTCCGTGAGAGGAGTGGCATACATCTTCGAAATCAAACCCATAAGATCATCCACGACACCAGCAAGTGTATTCAAGTGGTCACGCCTTCCTGCAGTGATGAGGTGACCATAAAGGGCCCATATCCTCCTATACAGTGGGACGTGTTCCTCAGGGTCCTTCCACTAGTATATGACCAGGGAGAATTGTTTCATGAGGGAGATCATACGCCAAACCAGCATGAGGAAACTCGAGAAGAGCCCACTGGGTGGGAGCATCCACGCCAGTGACGTCGATCTCTTCAGAAACTTGAATCTCTCTGATAACAATCTGAAAGAAAGGTTCAACGTAAACAGAAGTTTAATAATTTGTTTCAAGCTACGGTAAAAGCTTAACATAAGGAAGATAATTAAATTTACCTCAGTACTAGAAGGATTTTCGTCAGCAACATTGTCAAAGTCTTTGTTAAGGTTGTGACCTGCACTTAACCTTTCGCCAGCAAAGTAAGTGTCATTCATTGCTTCTTTATCTCCAGAAGGCTGCAAGAGCAAACGAGATCAGAATAAAGTACTAAATATCTTATTCTGGATTGAAGAATTCAACGAGAAGTAACCTGTGTCACAGAAGACTTAGGGTCTGTGGAGCCTCCATTTTTATTCTGTTCAGTAATCATATCAGTAGATTTGGGCGGCGTATTTGGAGTCGATTCTTCAAACACTGGGCTTCGCTCTGAGGGAACAAATGAGAACTTCTCCACTCCTGTAGCAGGTCCATCCTACATCAAATAAAGAAGAAAGATCATTAAAAGAAGATATATCGAAGGATTCACGACGTTATCTTGAAGATACAAATTTCTGACGTCTGAATTCTTACGAAGAACGGTGAAAATCTCAAAATCTGTACAAATCAGTGAGAGATATGAAGAAACTTTCTTCACGGGAGTTGTTCGTATGGATGTCTACTATCACGTCCTAAAAGGGCTTAATTTTTGGAGCAACCTACTGTCCGGAATGATTTTTCTACCAAACAGCGTACAAACTGCGACATTACTGGACGTGGCGTCACATGGTGGCACATGAAATAACGAGCAAAAATGCGTGAAATTCAGATTTTCTTTTTCGAGGTGAAAGCTGCTGAAGTCCTCTTTCTAAATTGGGGTCAAGCATCGAAATCCGACATCGGATGAAGATTCTACAGCCATTCCCGTGACGTGACGCAAAACAGGAAAATCTGACGGGAAATTTTACTTTCACACTAAAGTAAAAATATGAGCAATGGAACGGGGTCTTACCTTCACCCAATCTTGTGTACTAGGATTGGGGACTTGTTTAGCATTTAAGAGGTTCATCATAGAGCTGTTCTTCCCTTGGAGGAGCGATAATTCTCCCGAGAGATGACTACCAAGAGACAAAGACATTTGTGTTGTGGGACTGGCGAGCTTTGAGTTAGGCGACGAACGTTGCTGCACAAAATATGGTGATAGAGCGTCAAAATCATCATACAAAAATCTCATACAAGCATTTAAAAGTTCAAGGTAATTACCAAATCATTCATGTCTCCTATTTTTCGCTTAAGAGTGATATATTTGAGCAGGGAGAATGTTTCCAAGTCTTCTTTGGAGGGAACTGCCCGTACTTCTTTCGGGGAAGCCACGAAATCCCTATACAATTGTACCTGGTCATCCCAGGACCGCCTACCTGCTTCAGTGACGGATGGCACTCTTTCTCCTGAGAGAAAAGATACTGGGCTAAGCAATCTGGTACGATATCCTTTCATATTCTGTGGAGGAGGACCTCGCTGCGATGGGACATCCTGATCAAAACCCATCTGACGAGCTCCCCTGTCGACATTATATGCTCTGACTACGTATGCTCCTGAGTCACTGATGCCAAGGACGTGCCCGCTGCAACTACTTATCATGAAAACTTGTTCTTCATCAGTAAGGTCGTCGTTTACAGAAAGAATCTTTGCTGGAATGATATTTGAACCAAATGAGCGAAGCTGAGCTACGCCTGCAGGGATTGAGGTCCATGGACGAAAGACCACTGCTGCCTCGTCATCCATGAATACGAGAAAGTTCTTCGAGATAGGCTTATTCATCCAACGGACAATACGAGCCTGGTCTGACAAATGTTTATCTTTGGCAGACCCTTTTGGAGCATAACCAGGGTAATGCTCATACAACCAAGCTTGCACAAAATTTGTTGATACAAATGTCTCAACCTTTGCAGCGCCATTCGACAATGTCATATTTGCTAACAAAGTGGAAAGATGGGTATACAAAGTACCAAGGAATAAAGAGCCAATGGGAACAGGAGTACCTTGCGCCAATTTTATGGCATACGGAATAAGTTCGGCCTTCAACTTCTTGTATTCATAAATATCTTCGAAGACGTCCTTTGATAACCAGAGCAGAAGAAATGCAGCAATTGACAATACCGAAGCACCAATATTACTGGCTTTGGTCCAGTGCATCATCCATGAAGCATATGCATCGCCGTGTTTGTTCAGGGTTTCAACAACGATGATTAACTGGGTTTGTACGTTTCTTTCATCTGCACTCAAGCTAACTCTGAGTTCTCCATAAATTGGGAGTCCCAATAACGCTGCTACGTCTTCCAGAGTGATTACAAGTTCTCCCCACGCCAGTATGAAGGAGTTTGTACCACTACACCAGCGGGACATAAAAGCAACTAAAGCACATTTATCTCTAATTACGAAGGAATTATCTGAACTCTTTACAGCATGATAGATTCCAGCCTGCTCAAGGATGTTCTTGATACCCGGAGTGTCAAGCGTGTTCTGGAGATACATGGACCAAGAGTTGATTTGTTTCTGCATAGAACGGAAAACGATACTGGAAGCACTAAAATCACCTCTCTGCATACGAAAGCGAGCTACACGTGATGGAGTAATAGCCATTGAAGCATTAAGATTCCCTGGGAGAATTGTAGCTTGGTCCCGAGAAACTGCAGCTTGTGCTAAATTGGCCAGGCGACTTTCAAATTCATCATTAACATGAGGGAGCTCTTTCACGACAATGGTGGAGGTAATTTCATCAATGGCACGAGAAGAACTATGGGATTCAGTGTCAGTCATCATGATCTTTCAATCTACAAAATACTGTGTCTGTAGAAAAAGGGGAGAACAAGCAAAGGGAGATAATATTCACGTTTTTGAAGTCTGCGTGAGGTATATATGTATACCTACATATCACGCACGGTTTGGGAGTCCTAACCTAGTTAGGATTCCTGCTTGAATAGGGTTGGCCTTAGGCCCTGTTTGGACTTTATGCTCGTGGACGAGACTTCTATGCGGATGTAGCTGGCCCATCAACTTGGTGCTCACCCTGGAACACTCAAGGTTCCATGCTGCGCAGGGGACTTAATGTTGATGGTGGTTTTTGGCGAGGAGGTCACAGGAGTAATTTCGCATTAATCTCTGGCGTCCTGGAATGGCTCAAGAAAAGGTATGAATTAATTTTATAGTAGGGATAAGATATTTAAATTACCATTAGCTGTATTTTGATGTCCACAATCCCTAGCCTATACAATAAAATACCTACGCATACGCGTTAGCCTAGCTCATGCTTGAGCCAAAATCTTAGGCCATTCACGCCACTTAGCAAAGGAGGAGTATACACGGTCATTCATTGGCTTATGGCCTGGCTCAGCTCCCGCCTAGCTTAGCTCGCCATTAGCTCTGGCCATTACCCTCTTGGCCTAAGCCTAGTCCCACCTAGATTAGCCCGCCATTAACTTTGGCCGTTGGCCTATGGCCTAGGCTTAACCTCGCCAACACTTTTGCCTAACCTAACACGCCTTCTTCACTTCGTGGCCTATGGCCTAGCTTAGCTCCCGCCTAAGCCAAGTCCCACCAAAGCCTCACGCCACTACCCACATTCCTTGGCTCTTGGCCCAGCATTAACCCGCCATTGGCCTTGGCCGCCAACACTTTGGCCTTCACCCTTTACGGCCTAGCTTAGCTCCCGCCTAGCTTAGCCCACCATTAGCTTTGGCCACTTTCCTTGGCCTACAGCCCCGCCAATGCTTCACGCCCCCTCTCTTTGGAGGCCCAAGGTTAATCCCTGCCCTAGCCTTGGATGCCCATGCTTCTAGCTTGCCCTAATCTTGGATATCCGTGTCTTTGGCGTGCCTTGGCACTTGGGTGCCCACGCCACCTCCTCGACTTAATTATGGATACCCATGTTATTGCCCTGACCTAATTTTGGAGCCCCATGACTTTGCCTTGGTCAAATCTTGGAGGCCCGAAGTCAGGGCGCGACTAAATCTTGGTGGGGGGGCTTACGGTTTTCCCTCCTTGTGCTCACGAAGAGCCATGAGATCTTCTTCTCCCACGGGCTCTAGTTGCCCCCTTGAGACTAGGATATATTCTTTTCTAGCCTCCCCTCTACTTATGGGTCCCACTGATCCAAATCCTAGAGGATTATGGATTTTACTTAGTCCATAATACTCTAGTTTCCTAATCAAATTCGGAAATCTGACAGTTCTGCTCACGTATTTCTCCATGGCGTGATTTTTACAGCCCAATCCGTAAGGAATTAGGAGATGCTTCCTTCACGAAATATTTTCCTCTGTGAATTTCCTATAACATACTAAAAATTCAGATTTTTATCTAATATAGGCTGGCCTGGCCGATTTTACTAATGAACAACATGCAAACTGTACAGAAATCTGAAAATAACATAAATGTTATTGCTCATCCTTTGAGCCTTATACCTAATTTCTTAATAAGATTATCATACCATGAAACATAGCTTATTATGATCATCATGGCCTATCTTTAGGTCTTATATTGGCAATGCTTATGCATTCTTGATGATGGCTACGCTGTGATAGCATCATTCGTCTGTTTTTTTCCTGATTATGGACTTGCTTCTATAAATCAGTGCTATAATTCTTAATCATGGCTCATGGCTATGACCTATATTATTTTAGACATTCATATGTCTTCATTACTCAGAGAATTGGTGCATTACATGCCACAAGCCAATTTCTCATATTTATGGCAAACTGAAAGTCGTATTTATTTGGCTGTTGCCACAGAGAGTTGCTGAAATCCTCTCAGTCTAATTGGCGATTGCATAGCTCAATCCTTAGACTTACCTTATCTTATCTAATGGCGGTTGCTAGCTCAACCCTTAGATTTATCTCATTGGTTTAAATGGCGATTGCCCGGCTCAATCCTTAAACCAAATCTTAAAGAGATATTCAAAGCTTATCGCTTAATCTCTATCTTATCGCAAAGTCCTAAGTTTACCAAGTAATTGGTACGACTTGCACTTAGTCATCTTTGACTTAACAAATCTTAACAAATCTTATCAAATCTTACGAGAATCAAGTAAGTTACACGGGGGGATATTCTTTTAGGGTTTTGGTTTGGCGGTCTACGGCACGTGTGATTGCAACGGCTCAATCACTTAACGGGAAAGAAAACTAAGTCGTGTGAACGTTGCTGAGAAGATGGGATAGAGTAGTGGGCGGTTCATTCTTCCCTAATAATAGGCGCAAGACTTTCCCCACTTACTCCACACTCCCACTCTTCCACTTCTTCCACCTCTTACGAGATCAGTTGGAATTTTATTGCTATAAATAGGTCACTCGACCAGTTTGGAAAAACAAGTTCTCCAGCAAGAACAAACAGTTTAATTCAGTGCAAGTTTAATCAATCAATCTCATCGATCATTGATTAACTCTTCTCATTCAGCATTCAATATCTAGTGAGAACTGAATATTCAAACTTTTTAGCAATCCAATCATCAACATCACAGAAAATCATAGCAATTCTCTGATCTCATCTTTCTCTGCTTCCCTCCCTAAACCAACCCTAAAATCCTCTTCTTGTAACTGAAGCAATACTCGAACGGCCATTTCTTGGTTTAGGCGAGTCTTGTTCGATCTTGACCTCTCGAATTCATTACCATCTTTTATTACATCATCACACTTCATACTTTACCCTCTAAATTCTCTTTATTGTTTTACACCTAAAACAGCAGGCTGCCGCCGGTGTTCCTGCAAACGATTCTTCTGATGCTTCTATTGCTAAAGTGTTGCCTTATAAAATGGTAGATCCCCAGAAGATCGGATGGGAGGAAAGGGCTCGTATCTACGGATTTAATTCGTCTCTTTTTTCCTACAAAAGTTTAGGAAAGGAGATTCTATCCCCTGAATTGCTCGCTGCTAAAAAGTGCGGCGATAGAAGATTAATCGTTTCCGGTGAACAACTCGGCGCTGGTCTTCCCATTCCTTTGTACAATCCATCCAAACCTCTCTTTTATGCGATTTATTCCAAAATCAGTCCTCCCTGCGGAGTGATGCAATTGAATGGAAACTCTATTCGAGTCATCAGCGAGTGGGTTGCTCGCTCAGAGGGTAGGTCATTTTATTATAAAGAACTTCCCAGGGAACTCCAATATTCTCCCGATTACTGGTCCGTCGAAAATTTCTTCAAGTGATACAAGGTGGAAAAATCTTTATCCAAAGAGAAAGCTCCCTGGAGTGTGAGTTTGGGCAAAGTGCCCGATTCTTCTCATCCCCTCGGTGACGTAGATCTTTCTGGGTCCAAAAAGAATACACTTCTTCGCCACTCTAGCGATGAGGTGTGGTTTACAAAACCTGTACTCATCGAGGTCCCTGTCTTGTATGGCTACGAAGATGAGGAGAATAAAGTCGAGCGTACGAAGTTCGAAGCTGAACATAATTTCCCTATTGTTAATTTCTATAGTATTTTCTTCTCTAAGGAGGAGCGCACTAAGTCTCAAGGAAAGATTGCTCAAGCCAAAAAGAGGGTAAGGTGTAATTTTGAAGTTTCTTTGTTTATTCTTCTTTTAGGGTTTACTCTCATCCATGTTTTGTTTTCAGAAAGCGGATCAAGCGAAGGCGAAAAGTCAGGGAGCTTCGGACGAAAGTGATGCTCCGAAGAAGAGAAAAAGATCTTCAAAGTCGACGCTTGCTGAGAAGGGGGAAATTAGTCAGGTGATAAACACTTCCTGCCTCAGCTATGCGTTAGGTATGGATATTTACCTCTGTTTAGAACCTGATAAATTGGCTGCTTGTCAGCAGAGTGATGTATTGGCCGGTGATGGTGACACTGCAAATTTATCCCTTCGCAAACCGAATCGAAATAGGGGAAAAATCGTGGTTATGAAGAAGAAGGGCGCGAATGTTATCAGTTCCACAACCGAAGCTGTTACCCGAAGGCGAACTCGTAAGTTTACCGTTCATTCGGATGATGAAGAGACCGAAGATGATAGGACTCCGATGTTGAGGGGAGAGAATCTTAGTCATGGGGCAGCTGGGATACCGAATTCCCGAATTGTGGTATCCTCACAGGGACGTTCCTTTTCTGCTAGTGATGTTTCCCTTCCTAGTCAATCAGAGAGGGATTTGAATGAGTATGGATCCAATATTGGTTCTTCTTTGTTTGTCCCATCATCGGTTGCTGTGAACGTTTCTTCGATTCCTTGTTCCTTTGTTCAGCAGTCTCGCTTAAGTTCCAAGAGTCAGACTTTTGTAGATCCGAACTCACGTCGGAGTCCACATGCTGACGATCTAGCTAGTCTTTTGAGAGCGCATTCACTGGATCCTCAGAATCACCCTTTGGACCCTTCCGTATCTGGCTTTCTTGCCCAAGTGTTTTCTGGCTCTTTGGATAAGAATTTTGTTGCCTCTGTGGCTGCTTATCATCAAGCATTCGTAGAAGCTGTGAGTGTATTTCTTTTGTTGTTTTCGCTTGTACGCATGTTTTGTATGATGTTTGTTAATGTTATTCTTTCTTTGCTTTCAGCAAAATTATCATGGAAACTTTTTGCTTGATCTCACTGGTGCCCAAGGCTTGGAGGTTGCTCAATTTGGCGAGGACATCCGTCTCTTACGGCAAGAGAAGAGCAGTCTCACGAAGAATGTGAAGGATTTAGAAAAACGTCTTGAGATTGCCGTGTCCGAGAGAGATAGCTTTATGCAAGATGCTAGTGTTTAAAGAGAGCGAGCTTCGAAACTTGACGAGGAGTTGCATTTGGCTCTTGGTTTGTGCGAGAAGAAGGATGCCGAGATTTCTTCGTTAAATAACCATATCCAAGGGGAGGCAAAGCGCACCTCTTTGTTTAGTTGTAATCATGGTCGATACATGTTTAGGAGCTTGGGTATTGAACCACCCTATTATTTTGATGGTTTGGAAGATCCAGATGTTGTTCTGGAGTCTGATAAAGATCTCGTTTCGTCCAAAGAGGTTGAATTAATAATTTCCGAGTTGCGAAAAGTGAGGCTAGCGGAAAATTTGCAGGCAGCAAAAGACAATGCTGACGGTGGGTTGGGGATTGAGGGTCATGAAGCTATCAATTTGGAGCAAAGGGATGGTGATGGTTTTGACTCTCGGGAGCTAGGTATAGTTGATGAAGCATCAGTGAAGAGCCAGAAGGTGATGGTAGTGCGAAGGTAGATGACGAGCTTTCTGGCGGTGAGCCGAAGGAGGTAGATTGCATTGATGCCTCTGGTAAAAGCTCCAAGGTTAATGCCGAGGTTCAAGATCCCGTGGGTGAACTTAACAGTATTATGATTTCCCATGTTTTGCCTTTGTTTATGAAGAATGCTAATGATCCTGTGGTTTTGCCCCGAGAAAATCCTTAGAGTGTTTTGTTGTAATTTTGATGATCCTGTGTGGGGATGACTTTGTAAAATAGGAAGTGTGTTTCCTCTTCCAACTTTTGATTACTTGTGACTTTTTTGTGTACTAAATATGATGTTTATGCACTTGCTGCTTTTTCTCTCTCCTGACGCCATTTTGCTTCTTTTTGCTATTACTGCTTTATGCCTTGCTTTTTTATTGATTTGTTTTGTTTGTAAGTGACTCGTATGGCTTCTCAAGGTGCAACTTCGGGGCTTACTTCGATGTAGGAGAAAGTGACCAAGCTAGTGGGGGCATACGGATCACCCTTCCCAAAGGCTTTGAGTTACTCGCACTGGTTTCAAGCAAACACTGTCTATTGATTGCGTAGGTATCCCTGTTGCCTTAATACGTTAGGTAGGTACCGAAGATTGTTAATTATCTTCCTCGGAGGGCATGGTAGTGCCCTTGCTACCTTTTGCCTAAGTAAATGTAGGAACTTTGAATGGATACCCCGCTTCTCAATAATAAAGTAACACGATGGGGGAGTGCCGGTCAAGGCTGGAGCTTAGACATGGCACCTTTCTCTTATCGCGGCCTAAAGTTCGACCTCTTCAAATCTTTTACACCTCCCCCTTTTTGAGGCTTGAATTTTTATAAAGGGGTCCCTCAGCTGCGTACTTCGCTATTGGTTTTGAGAACGAAGCAGCTGCCTCAAGGTTCCATCTTCCTCTATAGGTAGATGTTAATCCCATTTATCGTCCCCTTGGCGCTCGAGAACGCGAGGTCCTCGTGGCCGTTTGGTAGTGAGTACTAATGTATCATCAGCTTTTTGGCCTTGATTCAAAGTGTTCACCGCTAACGGGGTGTCTTGCGGGTAGAGGACCGTGCCATATAATTCGTAGGGCCCTTACGAGTTATATGAGCATCAGCTCTGTGCCTACTAAACGAGGTCTTTTTGTTCAATGGCGTTTGTTGCCTTGGCGTTTTACAGCCTTTTTCATTCGATGGCATTTTTGCCTCGGCGTTTACAGCCCTTTTTCATTTGATGGCATTTTTGCCTCGGCCTTTACAACCCATTTTCATTTGATGGCATTTTTGCCTCGGCGTTTACAGCCCTTTTTCA
>JAJJMA010135952.1:0-22486 GCA_023529015.1 Papaver nudicaule
CGTATTCGTTCTTTTGAATGTTTAATGAAATCGGACTAAGTCCATAATAAGGAAATGAGTTGTTCAATTGTCTAATCCTTGAAGCAGCAATTGCGAAGTTGGCTCCATGCGTGAAATTTGCTCCTATAGAGTCGAGATACGTGCTGAGATAAGGCAACCCTAGTTTCTCCGCTGCACAACATAAAGCCCCAAAAACTCCCGGTAAATAATGATGCTTGTTATAGTTACTGTATCATTGCGCAACAAATATTATTGTCTTACTAACTAACTAGCCCAATGCACATGCATAAATGTTGCCATGAGATCTCCATGTATGAAATTGGGTGGTGCATCTGCTAATTTGGAGCAAGAAATAAGTGTCTCTCAGAATGTAGCGGCCTAAATGGACCTAGATAGCTAGCTGTCTCGACTCTATTTGGATGCCAATTGGGACTTTTTCTGTAACATAAGTTGTGTCATACGAGTGATTCAGTATTGGGTAAGTTGGTGTTTTAAAATGCTTCGAGTTTCTCTTGATTCTCCTTGGGGTCTGTAAACTCTTGCTTTGCTTGCTTACTTCTAGCAAGCCTTATCAGTATTTCTTTTGCCTTAGCCGATCAAATGAGAATTAACTAACTCTAATTAACATCATTGCTCTCGTAGTGCAAGAAATCCATGAAAGATATATATGTGGACGTGCATTCTATTAGGAGATCGCAGGTAGGTAGTATTCTTTTCTTACCATGTAATTTGAGGTACTGAGTGAAATTTGTTGGGAATATATTTATAAAATCATTTATTTATTTCCCAATAAATTGTTTTAATTCTCTTAAAGTTTTTAATGAAAAATATGTTTATTTTTGTCATTGATGTCTTGAACGTTTCATGTTTAGTGGGTATTTATTGAGTTATTTATAACACAATAAATTCTAATTAAACTTTTGATATCCTTGACTATAAAATCAGAATTTTGGTTGCCAAAGTGAGAGAGAAGTTTTCCTTTATGTTTACTAAACTTTTAAAAGAAAATGAAAATGAGTTTTTGAGAGAAAGAAAAATAAAAGTGTGATCATCTTTGTTTTTCTAAATGGGTTTCTGAGAAAGAATGAAGTGTTGAAGTTTCACATCCTCTCACCGTGCAAGAGCTATTGTGTAAGAGTGTAAGAAATTGACTCGGCTGTTTTATCCTGGGGACGACGCGACATAGAAGAACTGCTTCCACAATCTTGGGCAGAGCCGCGGAACGTCTTAAAGAGAGCGACCTAGTCCGCGACTCAGCCGTAACGTTATTGATTTTATTTTTATAATTATCTTAACGTTATCTGGTTTAGTTTTTTATGAATATTTTGCAGGCGAATTTCAGCAATTGTTCCAACAATTTTAAGACGCTTCTTTCTGCCATACAAATCGGAAGAGAACCCATTGCTGAAACGCGATAAGTATCATTGTTCTGATTTTATTTAAATCAATGACGGTATAATTGTTTTTTAACAATACAACATGATACTTGGAATT
This sequence comes from Papaver nudicaule, assembly GCA_023529015.1. NCBI lineage: Eukaryota > Viridiplantae > Streptophyta > Magnoliopsida > Ranunculales > Papaveraceae > Papaver > Papaver nudicaule. The sequence goes on from JAJJMA010135952.1 coordinate 1,495, forward strand.
TTAGGTTTATTGATAACTAAAATTGATTTATGTCGGCTAAATCTAGAAGACTAGAGTTGTAACATTATATAGAGTTTTTCGTGTATCTCCCAAACGAAAAATCATTTGAACAATATATTTTAGCCAGAGATACTAGAAATACTAGATATCATCCATGTAAAATTTCAGAATTTTTAGACACTGAAAAGTATTTTTAATGTATTTTCCAAAACTGGACTACGTAACGAAAAAAATTCTGACGAGTAGAAATTTCATCCTGATTGAAATCGTTTTTCTGATCTATGTGTGAACATTTTGAATTCGTGTTTAACACGAAACTTGTAGATCAGGAAGTTATCTTTAAAACCCATTTTGAAATTCTTCATTTAGAATTATGGTTTGTGAAATATAGTGATTTCGATATTGTTGTGTATGTCTGTCCAATATGAGGGAGATGTGGTTCCTGAGATTAGATATTAGAGATGTAATAAAAAGCTTTAAAAATCATATGTCTTGATTCTAGTAGCGATCTCACATGTTTGCTTTAAGTAATATAAAGAAAATATAAGATTGATTTAAATTGTCAAATTAGTGCACCACACGTGTTTGATAATATGAGAAGTAGAAAGTTATTACTATAAAGTTTTACTTATACTTATGTGTGTATGGAACTTAATCAATCTTGTTTGATATATACCTTAGACTTAGCAAATCAATCTTTATTGATTTTGAAGTATTTGTATGGGTGTATATTTGTATTGCATATTTTTTGAGATACGTATGCTCACATATACATGACTATGACAGGTAGTCATTTTACTTGCTTGAGAAAGTTTGGTGAAACTAAGATTGTGAGTGTATGCCTGAAACTAGACAATGTGGAGCAGCGGTCTTGTTGATTTCTTTGCTGCTGGTGCAAGAGAGGAAAATGGTCTAAGACAAGTTGTGCTTCCAACGCATTTGAGGTATATTTGATGAACTATTTGTAGTTGTTGTAGTGATCAAATTAAGTGAGTTTTAAGATTAAAAATGTGATTGTTCAATCTTAGAATATTGTGCATGGAAACAAGACATTTAGAAAGATTTTACTGTCTATGACAATAACTTATGACTCGTAGAAGTTTGAACTATGAGATGAAATTTGAAACCGAACCGAAACCCAAGAATAAGAAATCTAGTCAAAACATATATCAATACCAGTCCCCATCAAGAAATGAACATAATTTTGATTATGAAGTTGTTTGTTATGCTTGTATTAAACCAAGTCTTATGGCTCGGCAATACAAGGATACCAAATGCTACAACAATGCTTTTCAAGCAAAGTTAATGTGATATGAGGATACGGTGGGTGATGGTTAGATATTGGTGTCTACACCATGATTGTTTTGGTAGGTTATTGTTTGAGAGTTGAATTTAAAGATACAAAAGAAAGTGGTGTTGAGAATACTCATACCTCTAAGAGATTCTAGGTATCGGTACGGTCACTAAGTTTTCTTCGGGTAAAAGAACTATCTTTCTAAAGATGTTCATTGCAATGAGAAAGAATCTTGTTTCCGCTTGTGTTGTTGTTAACATATTGATGGATTTGATCATTGCAATACTACAATAGATGTGTGATTAATGGATTGTTTGGGTCAAATTTATTTTGCATTATTCACATGATTAGATTTGATTTTGAGAGTTTGTTATATGAGACCATATCATGCCTTTGTGAAGTTAAGGAGTTTGTGATGATTGTAAACATGTGTGTTTTTTCCTCTGAAATTTCTTAGAATTTTTGAGTAACATGTACTTAACCTTACCCATCTCGTCAAAGCGTGTAGACTCTCGGATTTTGGTAGCTTCCAAAGTATCAAGTGAAATAAAATGTTAGAGAATTTCATAAGATGTTTTGATGCTTTATGTAGTCTGTCTTGTGGTTATGATCGTTTGAATCGAGAATTAGGCAATGTTGTCTTAATGAAATATCAGGTATGGCTTTTGCAATTTTTCTTTATTGTTCGTCCTTAATGGATCCATTGTTCGTTCTTGCTGTATATTGTGATTTATATTGAGTTTCAAAAGCATTTGGTGTGCAATTAAGGTAGACAGATTCATGTAGTACTGAGATTTCCTTATCCTATGTCCAGGAATCATGGCATTGCAAAACACAACAGCCTTTCTATCAAAGGGATAGAGGGAATATAGCCAGTTCCAGTGAATAGACCTCTTATCTTCTTTTTGCTTTAATTTTTATTTCAATTTTAAGATAACATTTTTGAACACATTTTTATTCAATTTTGTTCCACATTGGATCATATGTGAGTTAAAGAAATTATCTTCCATATCTTTAACACAATAAGTTATTTATATGGAGGTCTCTTTTTTATTTAATTTTGGTTTCGGTAAAGAAAAATGTGTTCAAAAATTGAACTTCATGTGCTCCAGGAGAAAGGTTTTCATTTGCATACTGCTGCACATTGTCATGTTGTTATCTAGCAATGATGATTCAACCCAATTTCTTCATTTCTGGGCTGTTTCTGCAATTGCTTTCAAGAGTTATAGGTTGGGGAAGGGAAGGCCACTACGCAGTTTGTAAGATAGCCGAGGTGAGTCACCTCTCTTTCATTAGTCTTTCTGGCTTTTCTGACGATCAGCTACTATTTGCAGCTGCCAAAATTACTTTGGAAATAGTTAAAGAAAATCATTGGGATAATCTGTGTTTTGATGGACTACTTACTAAAGATGATGCATCTGTTATAAGGATCTCCCTGAGAATCCTAAAGTTGAACTTGATGTTGTATGCTCTTAGCCGTACGAGATTCGTGTCCATAACAGCTGGATCGGAGGACTGCACTTCGTTGTCACACCAGATTTCATGTACCTATGAACAATACTGTAATGTGTATTTCTTTCTCCGTGTTGCTCAATTTAAAATCACATGCTCTTTTATTTTGATGAATTTTTTTTTGCTTCCGAGGAGATTGCCATGACTCAAGTTGGTATATATTACATCTTTTGTACCCTCAGTTTCATTTTTTGGTATATATTACATTCTTCTATACCCTCAATTTTTAACCAGTATCTTTACTTAACACGCAGTTTGTAAGATGGCAAATATAGCTCTTTATTTATTGACCTTTGGATATGCAGACTCATGCTAATAAACATTGCGTATTTTTTTATGGATTTGCTGATGGAGGGGACATCATCCTTCATTTATATCTAGGATACCGATGATGCATTTTAAATTTTTAACTAAGTCAGAATACTTAAGAATGGACTCATGTTACAACGTTAGATAGTAGTGTACGGCTAACGCTATATTCGGACAAATAAGTTCAGTGTTTTTAGTTTTTGTAATGTGTCATCTAAATATTTCAGCTGAAAAAATAAGTTCATGAAAGTTATTAATCTCTAATATGTGCTTGGTAATTTCTACAAAGCCGTTGTACAACTTTTATGATTGTGAACTCACTAAAATTTGTGTGTCTCTAGAGGAAATTTCGAATACAAATTCTATACAATAAAGCTCTGATGTGCGCTTCTGAATCTGCTCCATTAAATTGTTCCTGCGACTGATGACGCATTGAAAGAAAGTGGACGAGAACTATATTCATACGAAGAAATTAGGAATTCAGTCACAGTGATAGTGAGCTAAGTTATATGGAGGGAGGAAAACCTGTCACCGTTGAAATGCAAGTTATGTGCCAGTGGCAGAAGGTGGCTAATGAAGTTACCAGCGTAGATCGCCTTCTCCTCAACAAAAATTTTATGACTCCATACTGTGGGTATGTTTTTCAGATTTTGGATTTATGCACAATTTCAACAATTTACAAACGATGTATAGTACTTCTGAAAACCTTGGCCATATATATGAGTTTGGTTGAACTGATTACTTTTTTTCTTTCTGGCTTAAACAGGATGGACACACAATCAAGAAAGGAAGGTTTTGATTTGTGGCTTTGTACCTACTACATTAGAATTGCACATGTTAATGGGGTAAGGGTTCGTGTTATTGTTTTGTGAAAGGGGTGTATGTACGAAAGCAATGTTCAATGGAGATGGGCAAATTTTCGCACCTAAAAGATTCTAAATGTAAGTATGTAACCTGTAGGAGTAGCAAATTTTCACCTTGCATACTGATAACATTCATATATGTTTACGTCTCTTCAATTATTGATTCTATAAGTGAAAGCTTGGTTTAAGGAGTTCAGCCTTTAACATAACCAACTGTTTCGATACCGTTGATCTATTTATTTTTCTTTATTTGTGTGTTGATGAGGCTGTAATATACCTGTTTAGTGGGTTAATGAAATTTCGACATTAGTTTACTCGCTCGCTTTTGAATTTTATACTTAGACTGCGATAGAAAATGCTGCCCGAATCGCCAACTCATGAACACCCCTATGGTGCTTTTCATCTTAATCCATAGGTAGTTTTAGTTCTGCTGCCTGTATGGTGGAAAGTTATATTGTGTCTAAAAGTTTTTAGTTTGGATCTTTAGTTCATTAGTTGTGACTAAGAACGCATAGCGAGTTAGATCTGAATTTTGTTGAATTAAGTTCTAACGTGAACTTTACATAGACCATAGACACATTAGATGCGCTTAGAAATTAATTATATTTTTAATTTCTGTATGAAAGAGAAGGCTCTCTAGTTTGTGAATTGGCATTAACCATCGAATTCCGACTTCTAACGAAGTCAGCGGAATTTTGAATGGACAAAGTTAGAAATGCAATCTGCATAAGGAATTTTAAGTTATTATAAATAATTGGTACACACTGAATTCCGACTTCTAACGAAGTCAGTGGAATTAATAATTGAATGCAGTTAGAAATGCAATTTACATAAGAAATTTCAATTTTTGATTTTTGAAAACTTTGATGTTGTTATGAAATCATTGATTGAGTCAAGGAATAGTGGGGGTTCCTTACCCTATGTTGTACCAATTAAGTTTATACTAGACGAGATAGAAATGAAGTTAAAAAGATTGACTCTAGACAAGCATACATAAATAGTTGGACTAAGAAGAACTTTAGTCCTAAATATTACATTGCTTGTACATTGATTGAGAAACATTTAGTTATTCAAATTTTAATACTTGGCAAAAGTATTTGTGAGCCTAATGTTTTTACTAGGCTAACATGGATTGTGGATTTGTTTGATACGTTGATGTCATGTTTCTTGATTAACTCCCTTCCTTGTTTTGATGATATTTCTTTTCTACATTATATGATTTGTGTTACATCATAAATAAAAAAATGTAATTGAATGCGTGAGTTAATATACAAGTGCGTGTAGACTTAGCATGATAACCTTGTAGTTTCTTCAAGAACAAAGTACATATAAGTTAGATGGATCATCATATATATTCTGAAACTAATTTTGAAACATTTGAGTGTAAAACTTGACTAAATGATTTCAGAATTGATGAAAGTGAAATGCATAATACTCTTTGTTATATATGCATAGGAGTTGTGTTGAGATTTTATATTCTAACTCATATGATATTGATGAAAACAGTGAACATGCTTAGTTTACTATTTGACATAAAAGACTTGGGGAAGATAGTGTAATTTTTGATTTGGATTTCTAGAATTGAGAATGTATCTCTAGAATTGAGAGTGAATTTCTTTGGATCTATTTCATTTTTAATTGAAAGAAGACGTGTGAAGAAATATATTCTGATTTTGAATTTGTTTTCACTCATTTGATTGTCGTGCTAATGTATTTTACATTTGCGTGTTTTGTATGGTAGCTTAGTATGTATTCTTTGCTACATGACTGACAAAATGTGTATGGAAGCATAGTCTACATTGTTAGCTATATTATTGACTATAGAGATATTTCCTCGGTAGTGGGGGTTGAATACATTTCTCCTCTAGTGGGGGTTTTGTATGTGGATTCTACCAATAATCCTAGTATGGAAAAATTTGTAAGGCGTTGAGAAGGTTGTAAGGTGTTTGAATAAAACCTTAAACCTAGAATACACTATCTAAAGTTTCCCGCAATCCTTTAAGGATATTGGGATGCTGATTGGGATTTCTTTTCAGGAGAATCATCTATGGGATGTAGAGATTCAGTCCTCTACTAGATAGAGGAAAATTCAATGTGATAGTACCACGGCTATTACATGAGATCTGTTTACAACAGTAAGAGCCCGTGGATATTGAATCATTTGTGATGGATACCCAACCTAGAAATAGGTTCAAAGGGACTAGATGAAGTCACAAATGATTGCATAGGCGAATGGGTTATATAAAATCTGAAAAGATTTTCTGTTATCCTTTGACGAAAGGATTAACAAGAGAAAAGATGTCGTATACATCTTATGGGATGATGTCCATTGAGATTTAGTCATTTGTGATGGATACTGGACGGCCTAGAAATAGGTTAAAACGGACTAGACGAAGTCACCGATGATATGGAGAGAATCATGCTTTAGAGTATTCATCCCACGACATGATATCCTGATGCGAGTGAAGGTTGAGTTTAATTTATTTTTTTAATCTTTAAACTCTTAATGATGTTTATATCTCTATTTAGAGTGGGGTACTTAGCTACAGGAGTACTCTTGATAAACTCACTTATATGAATGTGAAAGTGTGGTTGCTTTCTATGAGAATTGGGCAGTTCTCTAGATCATTCATGAAACTGGGATACAAGCGCAGGGCCATAATGCGCTGGCTATAGACTTTACGCTAGTATATAGTTGTGTGTGTTGAATAATCTAGTATCAGTTAGAGTTCAAGGCGCAAGCTACTCTATATGCACCTGGTATTCAGAAAGTTTAGCACTATGTAAAGGTTCAAGTAAAATTACACATTTGCTTATGCATAACTATATAGGTTCTTGCTCAATGGTAAGTGGGGGATTGTTGGGAATATATTTATAAAATTATTTATTTATTTCCTAATAAATTGTTTTAATTCTCTTAAAGTTTTTAAATAAAAATATATTTATTTTTGTCATTGATGTCTTGAACGTTTCATGTTTAGTGGGTCTTTATTGAGTTATTTATAACACAATAAATTCTAATTAAACTTTTGATATCCTTGACTATAAAATCAGAATTTTGGTTGCCAAAGTGAGAGAGAAGTTTTCCTTTATGTTTACTAAACTTTTAAAAGAAAATGAAAATGAGTTTTTGAGAGAAAGAAAAATAAAAGTGTGGTCATCTTTGTTTTTCTAAATGGGTTTCTGAGAAAGAATGAAGTGTAGAAGTTTCACATCCTCTCACCGTGCAAGAGCGATTGTGTAAAAAATTGACTCGGCTGTTTTATCCTGGGGACGACGCGACATAGAAGAACTGCTTGCAAAATCTTGGGCAAAGCCGCAGAACGTCTTAAAGAGAGCGACCTAGTTCGCGACTCAGCCGTAACGTTATTGATTTTATTAAACCCTATAATTTCAGAATGTTTTACTTAGCTGAGATTAAAAGTAGGGAGTTCTCTCAATTCTTGAAACTCCTGACCCCACCAAAGAAAATTTCAACCAATGAGAGAATTACCCAATATTTTTCTTCCATCCATAACCCTAACCTCTTATTTCCGATTCTTTCTTCTCAGTTCTTCTCACAGTCACAGCTGCGCCTCCATCTCCATCACTATTCTCCTCCTCTTTGTTCTCTTTTTTTAAAAACGCTAATACTGATAATATGTCTACTTTTATCTTTGTTGCAGATGGTCGTAAACCAATCTTACTTCCGTATCTCTGGGATTTCTTTGTAGGATCAATTTTTGCTGAAAACACAAATAGCAGAATCCTTATTTTTATAGGTAAACCCTAACCCTTTTTTCCCTCTATGTTAGAGGGATATGAAATATCCATTAGTCGATTCATCTACTTTCTTAATGGATTCACAAATTAATTGATTAGTGATGATGATGGTAAGCCTTAACTCTCATTTTCATTGATCTTTTCTTTGCGACCGAATTTTTCTACATCCCTGTATCATTTTGAATTTTTCTATCAAACTCTTTTATTTCGGCTTTTATCGGTTCGCCTAAAAATCATCGTTTTCATTTTTTTTCTAAGTATAAAATTGACTGAACATTCATCGGTTTGTAGAGGAGTGCACTTTGTCTTTTGTAGAGTTTCGCTGTGCAGCTTTTATCTCCATTCATCATGCATTTGGCTGCATCTTTTTGCACACCTTCGTCATGCATTTGGCTGCATTTTTTGCACACCTACATTGATCCTTTTTGTAAAAAACATAACTGAGTAGTTTAATTTTCGTGTCTTATATCAAAAAAATTCCTGCCACTTTGAACTAAGAAGTTGGATCTGCACTTCTCCTTGCTACTAACTCGAAATTTGTGTTACTAAAGAGCTTTGCACTAGAGAAATATAGTGGGAAGAAATGTTTCATGATCGGAGTAAACGATCTCTCAATTATATGAGAGAAATGTAGAAACATAGGTACTTCAGATCTTTGCACTAGAGAAATGTAGTGGGTAGAAATGTTTCATGCTCGGAGCAAAGAATCTCTCTAATTACTGTTCTTAATTTTGTCTCAATTTTGCAGGTTTGCCGAGGTGGCTGAATTGCTATCTGCATCTTGGCTCGAAATCAATGGTTTACGCAACTATTCATAAGTTTATATATATATATTTTTGATTGGTTAAGTTTTTATGTAGTTTATTGTATTTTATCGATACTATGGAGTCTTCTCGGGGTTTGCCTTGCAATACAGAGGTTTGTAATTAGAAAATTGTTATCGTTGAATATTTTAATATGATCAACAAGAGTGGTAGACTCAAGCACTATGGAGGAGATACAACGGAATATGCACATATGTTTACGCGTGCGTAATGTGCATTTTCATGGTAGACCTTTAGAAGTTGGTTGGTTCAAGTTTTGATTTATTCACAAATGCTAAGTTATTGCAGGATATAGCTTCGATATACACTGTACTCTCACCCCAAGACTTACTCCAGGACCATCGAGCTCGGTTTGCAATGAACTTGCTATTTTTCAGGTGATTGTAACTATCTCATTGGTTGTAATGAATTGTAGACTGGACCTAATCTCTTATTATAGTTTCTTTATTTTGATAATTATTGTATAATTCAATCAGGTTGTGGGTTTATGACTGCAGTATGTGCTGTCTTAGCTCAAATGGTTTTCAGCCATGTAGTTGTGGGTTCGACTCCCACAGATGGCTTAGTAATTTCGTTGATCCAAACCTTATCAAGTTGTCAAGTCCATATTATATATTCCTGTGATAGGAGAGAAAAAAGAAATGAACGCCCAAGGTCTGTGACTTTGGTCTCTCTGAGCAAGTGTCAACGTCAGATGCAAGTCCACCGTGGTAAAGGGCATTGTTGATGAAATGTAAGTTTTCCTCAATAGAGAGTTGTTAATTTTTCTAAGCATAATCCATATAAAACTTGCTCTCTCTTCTATGGGCAGATACTACTCAACCCAGCAGTTAAATGAGAAATGTAATGTCCTGACTCATGTTGGCTCTATAGATACCTACAACTTGGTGCTATGGGTAATCTCCGAATCTTCTTTTTTCTTACAAAAATTTCAATTCTTATGATGTCATTCCATTGGGCGTGTCGCAGAGTTTCCATTTTGAAGTAGTGTTAATATATAATCTACTTAAAATCCTATCCATTTCATTTGTTAGATCCCCATGAGTCCATGAACTATTTCACTTGACCAGTAGAAGACAAAAAAAGAAATTTAAACAGGCATCGCGATGGAAGTCAGAATAGTCCATTCACTGCACCTATTTGTTTTACCTAAGCTACAGAGGTTGCACTTTCACAGTTTTAGTTTAAAAGTTTCATGCCTACTAAAAAAAAAACATGTCTTGAGAAAGATAGACAATGATGTTCCATTTCAGAGATCCTAATTCCTAAGAAATGCTTTTAAATTTCATGTTTTATGTATTGGCCGTATAGTTCATGAAATGCAAAATATCCCGGGATTCCAATATTGGTAGCCATTTGTGTGGAACAATGTAAGTGTTGCCTTTACCTTTTATAGTTACACTGTAGGTGAGACAAGTCATATTGTTGGCTATGCTATGCCTTTGTGTGGCAAGGGAAAGTGGTCTATTTGCATGTTCATCTCTTTCTGATTAAGAGTTTCATATCATATTTGCCAACTAAATTCGAGGCATATATCACAGTCAGTGCTTTACACAATGAACAAAATAATTCAAACGTTGCAGGTTCTGTTCTTGAATATTCTTCTATAAATACAACTTTTTATTTGTTAGACTTGATGCTAATTATTAGATTTCTAACAGTTATTTCAAAGTTTTGTTTTATAATCTGATACTGAACAAATTTTTTTCCTCAACTCTTCGAATTTTCTCCTTGCATTGTACTTAGGCAAATATCATATTTCCCTGTCTATTGTAGTGGCATCCGTATGGCAGAAGTAGTGTATGTAGGGTTCCTCGCAAAACAACATTTTTCAATTTAATGATGCCTTGCTTATCCTCTCCAGAGCTTCAAAGCCGTAAGACTAAGCTATCCTTCACATGTGAGGTGTTGAAGGTCCTATGAAGACCCCCATAAGACTTACCCATGGTCAAATGAATAAACCCAAACCAAAAGAGAGTATCCATATTTGTATATTAAATTTTATGAACTCCACGGACCACGATTATTTCATTAACTATTTGTTTTTCTTTAGAGAATATGCTTTTTTTTATTAGACTAGCAAAACTATTAGTCCCTAAATAGCTTTGCGTATTAATTGCACAATCAAATAAATTGTTTGTTTGTTTTCGAAGTTGCTACTGATCTTTTTATTTACCTAATAGCTATTAGTCCATCGATGGCTTTGTAGATACAGTTTTTGTTTGGTAAATGTATCTTAAATCTTGCTTATACCAGATACTTATCGTTGTGCCTTAGCCAACACTTATACCAAAATACAAGTGGTGCCAAAACAAAATTAACCAATTTAGAGGTAGCAGGTTTATAAAGAACAATGCAAATGGTGCCAAACCCTGTAGCCTTCTTCTACAATCCGGGTGCCTAATAATTTGGCAGATCATATGAACCCGTGCAACGCACGGGCTTACCACTAGTTTTTATAATTATCTTAATGTTATCTGATTTAGTTTTTATGAATATTTTGCAGGCGTATTTCTGCAATTGTTCCAACAAAATTATACTATACCTATAAAATCGATGATGAGGCGTCCATCTGAATATCTTCCAGCAGGAGCACCAAAAAATGTTTCCACCGCTGGTGGCCAAGCTTGTCCGAAAACCGCAGAAAAACCACCGGTATCAGAATTTGAGTCACCAAAATTGAAGATGGCTGGAAAATTGCAAGGGCTATAATTTTCCGAGGAAGAAGAATAGGCACCAGCGTATCCAACAAGAAGAGTAGTAACGAAAGAAGTCACCGTAAATCTCAAGAAAGAAGAACAAAGGAAGTAGGAATACTTCATCTTAAAAGAAAATTAAAACTGAATCGAAAGATGAAATGAGAGAATAGTAATGAGTTCCACAAAACTCACGAGAGTTAGACCTAGGTAGTAATGTGAAGAGTGGAATCTCATCCGCCCAGATCTTACCCCGAGAGTGGCTATTCAACATTTGATGCAGACGCCTTGACATAGTGGATGTATAGCTCTCTCGAGAAAACAACAAGCAGAGAACAGAACCGCAACAATAAGCTAAACTTTACCAGTCAAAAACAAGATATGTATGGACGAAGGCGACCCTGCTGCACTACAGCACGCACCGAACTGACATCACTTTCAAGCCAAGCTACTCTTATAAAGTTGGATAACAAAAACAAATTTTCTGCTATGCATCATCAACAGCTCATGCTTTGCTTATATAAATGTTTAATTTCTTTATTCTTTATTGGTAAATCAGGAAATGTATTGCCGAATCCCAATTAGAAAAAAAGATGAGGACATATGTCAATCAAACGAAAAGAGGACTCAATTTTTATTTTTGGACCAACCTAAGGCAAACCATCCATTACAAGAGGGATTGATTATGGATTTTAGGTAGGGTTATTTAATATTTGGTACCCAGCAAATGACCAACACATAGCGTTGGTTCCCAACATTTCAAATATTAAGCGTTGGTACCCGGATTTGACGAAGACCGTCAAGTCAAACCGTTGACCTAACCTAGTTAACCTTTCTGTTACAGAAAGTTTGAAGTTACACTTGTAACCTTAATATTGTTAAGGATTACTAATGACCAATCGAGCTGCCCTTAATGGAGTTCGTCAACATTATAATCAATTCATATAACCACGCATAATTTCATCTTACCCTCTCTTTTCACGTAATTTCATCTTACCAAAGAATCATAATTCATAACCCAATTATCAAATTAATTAGCCTTTTTTCTTTCTAGATTTGATTCCGTCATTAGTTTTTAATGCACATATTTATTTTTGGTTCTCTTAGTTGAACAACCAATCTCTCCTGTATTGGTTTTTAAAGCATTACCCTGTCTTGTCTTTTTAATTTCTTAGGTCATTAGTTCTTGATTGCCCCCAATCTCTCCTATACGTTTTTTTGAAAGGATTTCTCATGTATTGGTTAGGTTAGGGATTTTGATTTCTAATTCTTTTGAAGTTTTGATTCTTAGCATTGTTTCAAGATGAGATTTAGCAACAAATCTAGGATGGGTTTTTATGGTTTTAATTAGGGATTCTATGATAGGTTTTTAGCAGGGTCTCCATTAATGGAGGCAGTGAGGTTGTAATGAACGCAGGCTTTGAAGAATTTTGAATCTTTAATGTTTTTGTAATTTATCAATATTATGAACTCGAAATTACCGACTGATATAAACATTCCGGAAATCTATTCATGGATAAGGGAAACATGATTGAGTGTTTGATTGTTGTTTTGGTTCTTGAAAAGATGTTGTTGCTGTTCTTGGAGAGAAGAGAAAGTAAATCAGAAGAGGAAAATGGTGGTTGTCAGGCGTAAAAGAGGTGTTTGCATTCTCGCCGTCGATCAATCCAATTTTAACCGTAGGATTAAATCAGTATTAACGGAGACTTAACAGTGTTAAGTAAAACAATTTATTAGTAAATTTAATTACTCCCTCTGTTTGTTTATTTCAGTCCTAATTGACAAAGTCAAAATATTAAGGAGACCAAGGGATTTCCCAAAGTGTCCTTGAATTATTACCAAAGAGAAAAAAGAAATGTAAAAATTATTTAAATACAAAGATCATATATACTCAAAGAGTAAAATCTTTTTGATATTTTTAAAAAAAAAATGGAATGAAGGATAAATAAAAAATATGTTGGTGATTTTCTTTTCTTATTATACAATTATGGTTTGAGATTTTATTTATTGGGTCCCACTAAAAATATTTTTATGAGTTAAAAGATCAGGGGTATACTCGATACTTTTAGGGGGAAATATGTCTATAAACAGAAATAGGACATAATAAAAAACAGACGAAAATAGAAATTATGACTGAAATAAAAAAAAACAGAGGGAGTATATAGCTAACCGAGAGTTAGGTCAACGGTTTGACTTGACGGTCTCCATCAAATCCAGGTACCAACGCTTAATATTTGAAATGTTGGGTACCAACGCTATGTGTTGGTCATTTGCTGGGTACCAAACATTAAATAGCCCTTTTAGGTATTCATGATAACTTGTCAATCGGTCCATTTGTGATCATGCATGCAGCATTCCCACCGAGGTCCCTAAGTTCCACATGGTAATAACTTTAGAAGATTTTTTTTTCTTTTTAACAATGCTTTATTTTATTGGAGAAGCTTTACAAATTACGATCTTGGAAAGGATATATTAGTTGGAAAAAATATTTACAGGCTACAGGGTAATAAGGGGTAAAACCCTCAGAAACCAGAAAACCATCCTTTACTATCTCCTCCCAATTAAACAGAACTTGAGACTCTAAAACCATTAAAAATATTTTGGTGATGTCACCAAAGCATGATGCTTTGTTTCACTTCTCGCAGCAATGCATTAGAATCCTTCGGCTTACGACCATGAACTCTTGAATTCCTTTCCTTCCAACCTTCCACATTATCACAAAAGGTAGTACCTCACAAATGATTTTGTGTCTACGCCATAATTTCTTGAAGTTCCAGCTTTTTAAAAGACTCTCAAACTTCTCAGGCAATATTGTCCAGCTTAATAAAGTAAAGTGATGAAAGAAAAAAATTCCAAATTTGTTAGTGCACTTAAAGTGAATGAAAAGACGACAGGTTGTTTCCTCTACTTCATTACAAAGTAAACACAACGTTGATGATATGTCACCCCTCTGTGCTGCAACATAGTTCTTGCAGGTATCGAATTATGCATACTCACACATACAAGAAATTGTACCTTCGGAGGAACCATTCGCCAACTCTGCAAAGTTGTAATAATCTTCGTCTAATAACAAGGCGTGGTAAACCTTATTAGTGGTGAACTCACCATCTGTACTATCTTGTTCATCAAACTGTAAGATCACATTTCTCAAATCATGATTGATTTTCCACGGATCTATAGTTTCAGCTGGGTTCAAACGCCTTCTAAAGTTTTCATCCTTCGATTGGATGCTCGTACCCTGATTGTGGAAGGTGACTGTCAAAGGGTGGTGAATATCCTTCAAAAGAATAGTGTCTGCATTACATATATGAAATTGGTGCTAAGGATAGACATTTAAACTCCATTGAGTTTCATTTTGTTCCGAGAAGAGTCAACATAAAGGCTCACAATCTCGCAGATTAAGAAAAGCGTCACAATATCCAAGAGTGGCGGACATCTTCTCAAATCCCTTCAGAAATTCTCTAGATATCTAGTGTGTCTTCTTGTTTAGTCTTGTTCTTATTTTTATTTTGTATTCTGTTTTTGTTTAGTTCTGCATCAAACAAAATAATAATAATAATAATAATTTCTACTGCTCAGCTTGTTGCTGGACTCCCTCCTTCTACTGTATGAACTCTTTGTTGTTTGAAATAAAACGTCTTTTCATAATAATAATAATAATAATAATAACAACTTCTACTGCTCGGATCTTCTCATCTTTTGGACCGGGATCTAAGCAACTTTTTTTTCCCGCTCTTACTTTGATAGTTGTTAGTAGTATATTTTCTTGATTCGGGGTTTTTATGCACTTTAAATGCGGACTTAACCTAATTAACTATGTGAGTTTGAATCTGACATGGCACTACACTATTACCCCCCAAAACTAAGAGCTGAGGAAGTAACATGTCACATGAATCAAAACTTGCAACAAGTTATGCTTATATCAAGGATTTATGTTATCTATATGAATTGCAAACTAACAGAAAATCACAAAAACGTTCGCGTCAAAATGCACTGATGCAACACATGCAATACTTGTGTAACAAGTATTTACTAGAGTTCATTTCTTTTGGTGCAAGTCTTTCTAGAATGTTCTTCTATTTAGAGTTTATCTTAAAGGAAACCCTAGTTCTAGCCTATATATATAGATAGAGGTTATCATCTCTTGTAAATTTTTTTTTTTTTTTAAGAAATGATTTTATTAATATAATAGGAACCAAAGTTTGTACAACAAACAAAAGCCAAAGGCCCAGAAACAAAGCATAAAAAAGAGGCACGCAGGCCCAACAAAACAAGCCCAGAAGCAATGCAAACAAAATGCCAGGAACAAAACAATCAGAAACAGAAGAAAACAACTAAGGAAATCTATAGTAGGTTGCGTCTGGAAATTCCGGTCTTCTCAGATTTGAAGGTCTTGAACTGAAACTATTGGTTTGCCCTCTCTGTAGATTCACTGCATTCTTCGCAAAAAAATCCGCTGCAAAGTTGATTTCTCTATAAACATGTTTCATGTGCATTGAGTGAAGAGATGAGCATATTTTCCTCCATCTTGCAATAAAATTCCAAGGTATTTTCTGGTTTTGGAATGCCAGTACTAATGCCTTTGAATCAGTCTGTAAAACAATCCTGAAATGATGATTGTGAAAAGCCCATTCAAGAGCTCTAATCACAGCCATAATCTCAACCAAAAAGTTAGTAGCAATACCCAATCCACCTTCCTCAGCATAAACAAATTCCCCACTGTGATTCCTAGCTAAGAAACCATAACCAGCCAAGCCTGGATTTCCTTTGGAAGCACCATCACAATAAAGCAGCAAAAAACCTTCATCCGGTAGGTAAAAATAACAAGCTATGGGATTCAAATGTTTGATTCTTCTAAGTGGGATACCAAAGAAGCTAAGTATCTGCATATCATAATCTATATTCCACATTAAGCCTCTCAGTCTATGTTTACTTTCCTGTACTCTATGGAGTATTCTTTGGATGGATTTATTTCTATCAGGAATGGTATCATCAAAGAGGGCTTTATTTCTAGTAAACCATATTTCCACTAGAGAGGTAAATGAAGCAATGAGCCATAATTCCTGAACTACAGGGCTTTTTCTCCTGCAGTTAAGTAATATTTCCTCAAAAGATGTGGGTATAGAAAAAGAGAAGATACCTCTGAGCCAGCTCCATATACTTTGACTAAATGGACATTTCCAGAGAATATGATCCAAAGAGTCTTGATCCTCATGACAGATATAGCATCTAGAAGCAAACATGAATCCTATTTTCTGCAAATTGTCTTCAGTGGCCACCACCTTCCTTATAATCTTCCAGGTATTAGCAACAGTTGATGGATGTACTGAACTGTTCCAAAGCTTCTTGTATATGTTTAAGGAAGGATAATGTGACCTAAAAATATTGATTGCAGACTGAACAGAGAAAATGCCTTGTTGAGTTCTTACCCAGATCAGTGTATCATCTCCATCATGCAGAACAGGTAAATTTGAAGCTGAAAATAGTTGTAGAAAAGAATTAGGAATGTTCCATTGCCCATTCTGAATTAGCTCATTCACCTTCATTGTTGGATGATGTTTTATCAACCTGTGATCTGGATATAGTTTATTTAGAGGTTTATCAAGAATCCAACTATCACATACAGAAACTTTTCTGCCTGAACCAACAATCCATCTAGTTTTATCTTCAAATTCATCTAGAATACTCTTGATACCAGGCCATATAGAGGACTGCTTATAGTATGTGATCCATTGACCTTTCTTATCCTTGAATTTTTCTTTAAAAAATAAGGCCCATTCATCATTACTGTTGAGAATTCTCCACATCAGCTTCATCAGTAATGCTTTGTTTATATCTTCAAACTTTCTAAGACCCAAACCTCCTTCTTCCTTAGGTGTACAAAAATTTTCCCATGTTAAAGTAATGGTTTTCCTCTCTTCAGCATTCTGTTTTTACCTGGAAAAACGATGCACCGTCTCTGGGTACTTTCGTAGTGTTCGAGATCAAAGTCGAACAAGACGAGCCTAAACCAAGTCAATGGCCGTTCACGTCTTGCTTCGGTCACAGAGAGGATAGAGGTTGATCTAGGGAGGGAAACAACGAAGAAACTTGAGATCAGGTTGAGGATGTGTTTTGGGTGTAAGAGTTCATGATCTCCGTCGTGAAGGTGACTGGAAATCTCCAAGGCTAGAAGTGTGTTGGGTTGCTTAGGTGTGTTTGGACTGAGGCTCTGGTTTATTCAGGTGTTCTGAATATCTGGTTGTTTCTGGAAAGATGTTCTGCCTTGGAAGATAGAGGATGCCTCTATTTATAGTTTTGAACTCACCCTGATCTCTCGACAGAGAAGCTGGAAGTCGTGGGGGAGTTGAGGACATGAGTTGTTTTCGGTAACTGCTAGGATCGTGTAGATCATGTCCACTCGGCGCCACTTTCTCGTAACTGTCCACTATCCCTATCAGTTTCTTTCAACTGTCGTAGACCGCCAGACCAATACCCCTAAAGTTATCCCCCCCGTGTGATGTTTTGATGTCTCGAGTGATACGCAGATATTGCGTAGTTGAGTTGAGTTGAGTCTGAGTAGAGTCGTATGACTAGGATGTTATGACCAACATGAGTGTGGTGCCTTCAGGACATGAGTAGTAGGTGAATAGGAGTGGCCTTGGCTGTTGGCCAAGGCCAGGAATTCATAGCACCATCGACTTGTGGCGCCATAGGCCAAGGGGCTACGGCCTTGGCCTTTGGCCAAGGCCAACTTCCAAAACGCTTGTTTAGCGCTAACCTTGTTATCACGGTGTTATGGCTCATGGCGCCACGGCCTTGGCCTTTGGCCAAGGCTAGTTTCTCGTGAACCCATGGTGGATCATGGTTCGTGGTGCCATGCTATATGGTGTTATGACTTTGGCATTTTGCCAAGGTCAACTTTGTTGCAGCTGGTGCGTGCTGGCTATGCCTTGGTTATGGTGTGCGTGCTTACGCTACAACATACTTGAAGTCATGGCGTGTTTATCCATGGTATGTTAGACCAGCCTGAGCTTGGGATGAGGTCTGCTCAAGCCTGTTTAGGCTGTTGTGTGCTTCTCAGAGAGCTCTGGACAGGCCTAGAACTTCGATATTCCTGAGGTTTTCATTAAGACTCGAATGTTGAGTCGCATTAAGAGGAAATCCATGAGGATGCGTCTCTGTTAACTCTTTACCATGTACCATATAGTGATCTGGTTCTGATGCCGAGGAATTCGAGGCAATGTCGACATGAAGCAGATTAATGGGTTTAATGTGCTGGTGAGATTATCAGTACTGCACTATGATATCATCCTCTCCACCGGGAGTTATAAGAGAGGACTCATAGAGAGTTTATTTAGCTCATAGAATGGGTTGCATTCTGAGCTATAAAGATGTGCCTGAATAGGCAATTGCCTTGAGGTAAGGCATGGTTAGAGAGTAGTTTTACAATTTTGTCCCTCTCTTATTTTTCACCATCTACACATTCCCTGACCAGAGAAAGTTCTTTATAATGGATTCACAAGCATTAATTACTTTCACTGGCCATTTATAGATAGACATATTGTAAAGAGGGATATTGCATAGCACTGATTGCACAAGGGTTAATCTTGCTTGAAATGATAGTAGTCTTCCAATCCAAGCAACCAGTCTTCTCTGAAGCATTTCAACAAAGGACCAAAGTTGTTCAGCACCAATACACCCAGGCATAAGTACAATGCCCAAATATTTGTCAGGAAATTTTGCAATCCCCATTTGCATGATGTCAGCAATAATCCTTTTCCTGTCTTCAGAAGTTCCATCAACAAAACACGTACTCTTGTTAGCATTTATTACCTGTCCAGATGTTGTTTGATACCTAATCAACATAGACTTCAAGTTCTCTAGGCTCTTCTTCCCACCATTACAGAATATAAAAATATCATCAGCAAATAATAAATGAGAGGGGTGTAAGCCATTTCTGATAACCATAGGCAATATACTCCCATTATGAATCATACTGTTGATTTTCCTGCTTAGCACATCTTCAACTATCACAAATAAAATTGGTGATAGGGGATCACCCTGCTTCAAGCCCCTACCCACACCAAAGTATCCAACAGGTCCACCATTGACCATAATGGAAATTTTTGTGGAACTTAATAGCTGAATAATCCAGTTTCTGAAGTTTTCAGAGAAGCCAAAAGCTCTTAGTGCAGCATCCAGAAATTCCCAACTGAATGTGTCATAAGCTTGTGAGACATCTAACTTTAAGGCCACATTTCCTCCTCTTCTCTTAATGTTCATTTCATTGACCAGTTCTTAAGCTAGAACAACCTGATCACGAATGCATCTACCTTTTATGAATGCACATTGCTGAGGTGATACAACTTTATGATCCCCAATCTCATTGTTATAATCTTGGTAACGATTTTAAAGCAGAAATTACTTAAGCCTATTGGCCTAAAATGAGTAGCTTTTTTTGCACCTTTAACTTTTGGAAGAAGAACTAAAAAATTTGAATTAAGACCATGTGGAATAGATTTAGTAGCCCAACAGTACCTGATAGCTTCCAATAAATCATACTTGATGATGTCCCAAGTTGCTCTATAGAAAGAACCAGAAAAACCATCAGGTCTTGAAGCTCCATCAGGATTGAGCTCAAAAACAGCTTTATGAATCTCCTCTTCTGAAGGTATATCATTCAATCTTCTGTTGTCTTGCTCATTTAGAATAGGAGAAATACCCTCAAAAAGACTCTCATCAATCTGAACTTCTTTATGTTTGAATTTTTCTTCAAAATGGTGTATTAGATTTGCAGCAATGTCTTGTTGAGAAGTAATAATAGCTCCCCCATCATCTTCAAGCTCAGCAATTGCATTTTTCTCTTGTCTCAATTTAATACTAGTATGAAAAAATTATGTATTGGCATCTCCATGTTTTATCCAGTTAATTCTAGCTTTATCACTTAGCAAAGTATGGTGTTGTTGAGACACAATATCTAGTCTTCCATAAGCAGTAACCATTTTGTCTAACAACTCCATATTTGTAGGATCAGCATCAGATTGCATGGAAGCTTTTAGGAAAAACTTCTTAGCTTCTTGAACTTTGACAAAAATATTACCAAACACTTCCCAATTCCACTTTTTAAAGAAAATCTTCAACCTTTTTAGTTTATTCATAAATATATAAATTGGATTCCCACCAATCTCAGCACTCCAAGATTCCATTACTACCTTCAAGAAGTCAGGATGTGTAATCCACATTTTCTGAAACCTATATGGTACATTGGTTGCTCTTGGGATGATTTTATCATAGCCAATTAATGGACTATGGCCAGATTTACCTCTAGCACCAACATTGTAATTCCAACCTTCATATTTTTCTAACCATTTAGTATTGAACATAGCTCTGTCCAGATTACAAATGATTCTCTTCTTACCACACCTGCCATTTGACCAAGAAAAAGCTAATCCATTTTTTGGAGCTTGTAACAGACCACAGTAATCAATACATGCTAAGAAATCTCTCATAGCCACAGTAAGAGGAGATTTGCCACCTTTTTTTCTCATTTATTGAGATAACACAATTGAAGTCACCGATTACCATCCATGGCTTATTCAGAATGCTAATAGCACACAAATCCTCCCATAGTTGTCTTCTCTGCACAGTGTAAGAATCTGCATGAACACCGGTAACTAGTACACCACCGATTTCCACAGTTATGCATAGCTTAGTAATAGAAATAATAGTAGGTGGACTTATTGACCTATT
>JAJJMA010135971.1:0-21003 GCA_023529015.1 Papaver nudicaule
CATTTTTCACCATCTACAGCCGCAATGCAAAGGGTACTCTCAGGCTTACCACCAGCGGGACTCGCGCCGCCTACATACCAATGACTAGTCCATTCTGTATAATTTTCGCTCGAGTAAGCTTTAGCCACTTGCAATTCCTGAATCTTCTTGCTCAAGACTTCAATCATTGCGTTCTGAGCCGAGGACTAGCTGTCTGGAAGATTCCCCAATATTGGAAGATGATATAAAGCAGCAATAGCCTTTAAGGAAATGGCAAACTCACCCCATCTCATCACAAAAGTTTTGGTCGCCCTGCACCAACGAAGGAGGAAAGTAACGATAGCACTGGAATCCTTATATATTTTCAAACTCCCAGTTGCCTTCACCGCATAAAGATTGCCAGCCCGCTCCAAAATTGGCTGAACCTTCTTGTTAGTTAGCATGAAATCATACCAATCACAACACTGCGCCACGGGAAACTGAGGAACTTTGAAGTCGACAGGTGCACCAGCATACACCTTAGACTCCATGCAAAACCTGATAGCCTCATCCGGCACCACCATGGAGGAATCATCGAGGTCTCCTTGCCTCGGAATGAAACAACAGAGAAATCTCCCCGATCAACAAACGCGTTCGGGTTCCTAACAACGGGAGCATATGAAAAACCATCAACACATCTGGGATTTCTAGCAGCAGTATCACGGACAGAATGATGACTGGAAACTATCTCTTGGTCACCACCGCGTCTTCTCTGTAACACCAAACAATTCCAAGTAAGTTATTACATACTCGTATACACATAATAGTAATTACTCTCTTAATAGCATGGATAATTATGCATACACACTTACTAAAGTATACATGCAACACAACAATATGCTATTATAAAAAAATATATAATAATTTTATGCATGAGTATGAGTGGTGCCAGGTATGGTGCCACTGAGTTAGCCTTGGCCCTTCGGCCAAGGCCGTAGTACTCCAAAACCATGGCGCCACAACCGTGGCGCCATTGACTCATCCCTCCCCACGGGGCACATATATGTCCGCGTGTAAATAAATAAATAAATAAATATATATATATATATATATATAAATGTGCGTGACGCCATACTCGTGGCGCCATGAGTTAGCCTTGGCCCTTTGGCCAAGGCCGCAATTACCCTAGATCACGGTGCCACATCCTGTGGCGCCACATCCTGTGGCGCCACCAGTCCATCCCGCCATGGGCATGCGTGTGTATATATATATATATATGCGACTGTAAAAAAAAAACGACAAAACCCTAGGTTACCTTGTTGCTCCTTGTTGTTGCTCCGCTTGATGACATGGTGAACGAGAATTAACAAACACAGTTGAGGAGAGTAAGTCAAAAAGAAAGAGAAAAAATACTGCTCTGGAGAAACCTTCTCTCTTTTCTCTTCCTTATTGAAAACTTAACCTAGGCATGTATATATATACATAACTATTGAGAGTCCTAGTACCAGTAAAACTCCTAAAAAGGGAAAGAAGGACAAGAGGCCCAAGGCCTCTCTTAAATCCCGCCAGCCCTAGGCTGGCGTGTAAAAAAAGGAAAAAAAGAAAAAAGAAAAAAAGAAAAAAAAGAAAGGGAGAGAGGAGCGCGGACTTCGAGGCGCCATGGCCTTGGATCCACGGCCACGGCCGTCCGCGCCACATCCCATGGCGCCATGGCCACCCCTTCTCACTCCCTCACCCACACACACGTGTGCATATAATTTTTTTTTCTTTTTCTGTACATACAAGATTGCTATCGATTTTCAGGGTTATTAACACTAAGACCTGGTCTTTTGTAAATCTTTGCTAAAAAAAAAAACTAAGACTTTTAGGGCTGCTATCACCATCCAAGTGCTTAGTATGAAACTGAAAAAAGGAGGGGTACCGAAATACTACCAACTTTTCGTTTTGGCTCGTGAGTCTTATGGTTTAAGTTTGGACGATCTCAAAAATCAATATCCAAACTCTAATAACTGGAGTTGTGATCTTGGGGATCAACTCGACAAAGTTGGGAATTTGGAGTTAAACTCTACAGTTATTGGATAACGTACTACTTGGTGCTTTAATTATATTATCAGAGATATAATGCGGAAAGTAAAAGCACACAAGACACCAGAGATTTTTTTAACGAGGAAACTGCCTTGCAGAAAAACCTCGGAACCTCGTCCAGATTGAACACCGCCCAGTACAAACTGACTACAAACACTAGCCTACTATAAGACTTCGGTCTGGGATGTAGCAGAGACCAACTCAAGCACTCCAAGCGAATTGGCTACTGTCGCACTTCTTACGTCTCTAGATCCCCCACAAATCGTCACGCACTTGATTCCCCCAGCTGACGTCCTTTCCAGGCCTAGGAGTTGCTTTGACCGCTGTCAAAGGCTTGTGTCAGCAATACTGGCTTTGCAACCTAATTGTTGACGTATGGTCTAACTGTCCTCTATCAGTTTACCACACACAAGTTGACTTCCTTCGGATTGTTAAATCCTGGTCAAACGGAAATCTACTTCACAAATCGGGGCTGATAAGTAAACCAAGTAAGCTATGCCCAACTTATCTCTACCTCAGTTATACACGAAGAATCACTTAAGAAACTTGTATAACTGGAGCTAACTAGGTCTTACAACACCGAGTGCAGCCGTGCGTTGCTACCTTTCAACCTTGTTGAGTAACGTATCAGTTCTTGAATAGCCGTATAGAAGAAGAGACGGACTATGGAATAGACAAGAACGTGATCAGGTTACCAAGGTTACAGGTTAATCTGATTTCAACCAAAGATGGTCTCAATCTCCTACCTGTGCTTCCCAACTCTCAAGAGAAGTCTTTTATAGTCGTAGGGAGTTCCCAGAGGAGCTGCAACCTATAGAGGATGACTATACCACAATAAGCGTTCACCGAAGTGAAAAGAGTTTACGCTACCTTCCCTAAGGACCTTCACGTATGCTTGATGCTTGCGGTATTTGTCCGTCGACACCTCTATTTATAGCACTCAATAAGATAGGTTGCTTTGGACTAAAGCAATCAATTACTTGTCCCACAAGTTAAGGAAACCCTAAACTTGCCAACCAAGTAATAGAGATTAATCTCAATTGGAATTCTTTTTATCATTATCTGCCAAGTGTTTTGTTAGCTCAAAAACACTTCAAGATAGAAATCCAACAGACCAGAGATAACCTTATCTTATTGACTCATTGAGGATCGTTAGATGGACTACAAAAAATATTTATGTGATATACAAGTCCATCTAAGAGATAAAGGAGTTTAGAGTTTGACTCAAGTGAAATTCTGAAAGAATATCCACTAAATCCGACACCAGCAAAGTAACCAACATTGGATTCGCGTGCAGGTTCGCGAAATGTTCAGTCACTTTGGAACTCTGAAGATTTCCGAGTTTCTGGTTTGCGAACCCGTTCGTGAACCGTCCGCCTGTCAGATTTCGTCAAATCTGGATTCCGCTGGAAGTACTGGGCTTAGCCAGAACTTAGACGTGTGTACGTCCTCAGCTGTAATCCATGGACTCTTTGCTCAAGAGTACTCCTTTAGATTCATCCATATCCAACTAACGATTTGCAAGCAAACCATTGTAATGGACACATGGCACCGAATCTGTCTCATTCATTCTTGTACTCACAATATTTGTGGGAGCAAACATTGGTCATGACACAAGGCCACGTTACACAAGAATACGATCTCAATCGCTATTATCACTACTAAAGTAGTCGACTATATTTCGAAAGAATAGAGAAAGTAGAATAGAAGAATTTCCATAAAATTCATAACTCCTACTAACCTTTTGTCGATGAAGAATAATTGATGTCTTCTTTGTCTTCACAGTCTTCGTCTTCAAGGTCTCTACTACTTTGTCTATATCCCAATTCCGAAATCTAAACTCTAGTAGGCTAAATCAAGAATTGAGTTTTGACACCTAAAACTGACAACTAGCTTGACATACCAACGCTAGTGGGTTTGACCGGACAATGCCCTAACAGAAACATTACTGTTCCACACTAACCAGGGGACTTAATGTAGATGGTGAAAAATGGGGGAGGGACAAAATTGTAAAACTACTCTCTAACTACGTCTTACCTAAAAGCAATCGCCTACTCAGGCACATCTCTATAGCTCAAAATGCAACCTATTTTACGATCTGAATGTACTCTCTATGAGTTCTCTATATCATGGTGCAGTACCGATAACCCCACCAGCACGTAAACCCATTAATCTACTTCATGTCGACATCGCCTCGAATTCCTCACGTAAACCCAGAACTAGATTGCTCAATGGTACATGGTGGAGAGTTAACAGAGACACATCCTCACGGATTTCCTCTCAAAATATGACTCGACATCCGAGTCTCAATGAAAACCTCAGAAGTACCGCAGCTCCAGACCTGCCCAGAGCTCTCTGAGAAACATACAACTGCCTAAACACGCTGAAGCAGACCACACTCTAAACACATAATGGTCTAATATACCATGGATAAGCATGCCATGACTGGAAGTAAACTATAGCGCAAGCGCACGCATACGTCGTAGCGCAAGCGCACGCATACGCCATAGCCAAAGTAGCGTAGCCTGAATACGCCACGAAGGGACTGGCCTTGACCAAGCGCTAAGCCCATGCATCATGGCGCCAATGGCCAAGGCCGTGGAACCTATGGCGCCATGATGCATGGCGCCACGAAACCCAACTTTGGCCCAAGGCCAAGGTGCTACGGTATGGCGCCATATCCATGGCGTCATGAGTTCCTGGCCTTGGCCAACGGCCAAGGCCGCTCCTTCACGTCCACTATGCGTATTTCTAAAAGCGCCACACTCACGTTGGCTACAGAGTCATAGCCACACGACGTTGCTCAAACTCAACACAACCATGCAATATCTGCACATCACTCGAGATATCAAAACATCATACGGGGGGATAACTTTAGGGGTATTGGTCTGGCGGTCTACGACAGTTAGAAAGAAACTGATAGGGATGATGGAAAGTTACGAGAAGGTGGTGCTGAGTGGACATGTTCTACATGACTCTAACAGTTACAGAATACAACTCATGTCCTCCACTCCTCCACTCTTCCACGACTTCCACCTTCTCTATCGAGAGATCAGGGTGAGTTCAATACTATAAATAGAGGCTTCCTCTATCTTCCAAGGCAGAACATCTTTCTAGAGCATTCAGAGACATTCCACTAGTACAAATCTGGTCTGATGCCACGCCAGATTGGCGTGGCCGTATGGTTTAGGCCACGCCAATCACAAATGCTCGTCGCGTGGCAAGTAATAGCGTGTTTTTCGATTACCTTTTCCGCCACGCGAAATTTCGTGTGGCCTTCGGCTATAATTCGCGTGGTTGTTGCTCTACCTTTTAGCCTCGTCAATATGCTTCTCATGTGGCTATTGTTGCATTTTAGGACTCGTGAACTTGCTTCTCATGTGGTTGTTGCTTCCCTTTATCCTCGTAAAAGTACTTTTCATGTGGCTATTGCTGCACTTAAGTCACGCAAATTGTATATTTGGCCACGCGAACGAGTGCAATCTCAAGTGCATCTCTAACCGTTAATATTTGATCTATCACCGTCCACGTGTAACCATGGATACCGTTCATATTTGATCTATAACCATCCACGTGTACCTATGGATACCGTTCATCCCAAACAAAATTCGAGGATATATGATGGATTTTAAGCCGTCAAAAAATATGTATCCTCCACCATACACGTGTTCTAAATGATACATTTGGCCACGCAGTTCTAGCCGCACACGTGTCTTATAACAAGTGAAAGATGATAAAATTTCGACCATTCATATTTGATCTATCACCTTCCACTTGTGCCAATGGATACCATTCATTCCAGACAAAATTTGAAGATAGATGATGGGATCACAACCGTTAAATTAGATGCATTTATTACCATTCAAGTAAAATCATTATTTAATTTAAATTTAATAATTTATATATTTAATAAAAATACACGGTTCACAAAAACAAAAACAAAAACGTTATAATGTGTTACAATATATTGCAATAAAATCCCAGGAGATAAAACATGCAATACTAAAAAATTAAAATAATGCTTCAAAAATTTATAAAAAATAAATAAAACTAAAGACTATGAACATTGAACACTATAACGGCCTAGCATAAATCTTCAGGACGATCGATATCAAACAGGCTAACTTCACTCTAACAAACTCCCTTCTTGAATTCTCCCTTGAAATTTTGTTACCTATAATCAACAAGACAACCAATAAACCACTCATAACTATCAATTAAATTTTGTTTGCTTGATAAAACAGGCATGCCGCAAAGAAACTGAGTTACACACCAAATGGTTCAAGCGTGTGTTAAAATTGCAGAGGATTAAAGTCAGTTTGAAAGCCTTAACAATTGTGTATGGTACCATCTTCATCTCTTTCTGGGTCTGGGGGTTCATCATAGCGCCTACCAATCATACGCTTGGTACCGCAAATGGTGTTGGTTGGGTAAGACTATCTTTATCTCTTTCAAGACAGAAACCTTCCGACAGTTTATGCCCAAAGGCCATGACCTTACAGATCAGTCAAATCAAAGGATTTGAACTTACCAGGAAGTTTTGAGCTGCACAAAAACATAACATTAGTGTAACTAACAAAAACAGTTGACAACAAGATATCAATTCATCACATAGAAACAAAAAGAAACCACACAAACCTGAATAATGTAGCAACACTCCTCAATCTATGACTCCACTGGTGTAGCAAGCCATGTTGTTGCACCAGTTGCAGGCAGCTGATTTCATGTCGTCTTGACGACCAACACAGCCAACACCTGATCTGTGACAATCCGTGGATACACACTGACTGTAACCACAAAACCAACATAAAAAAACATGTAGACATGAGAAACCTTCTGACATTTTATACCCAAAGGCTATGACCCTGTCTTAGGCTAAAAAAGAAAGCATACAGATCAGTCAAATGCAAATGATTAAAAATAATACGGAAAAAAAACTAAGATAAGAAAACTCATTACCGCTTTTGGCAATGCCTCGCCATATTCCATTTCCTTTAGAGTCCTCACTGGCATACAAGTGTGTGATAGTCAAACAATGCAATTTCGTCAAGTAAGGAGAGATCATTACTGCATAAATTGTTCCTTCTTATGTACTAATTCCCTTTTTTCAAAATGTAAAGCTAAAAACCAAGAATCCTGCACTATATTTATCAGCTGGGTATGGACCTCAGTCTCTTAAAGTCGTGTACACTTCAATTACAAACATCGCCTCATTAATCACTATAGCTTGCCCGTAATTTAGATGAGTGTGTAGCGATCATTACAGTAGACCCATTCGACTGGAGAATGGTGATAGAAAAAAACATGCACAAAGAACTTCACTTAATAACTAGTTTAGTTCGTACTAAATCAAGAGGGTAAGTAAAGAGAACTGTAGAACCGACAAATAAACCTTTCATTAGACGAAGAACCGATCCTCTTCAACATCTTGAAAGCCTTCAATAATCCATCTATGAACTGCTCGTACGCCATTTAATGCATAACTATATAAACAACAATTTGAGCAATGCTTGCTCCATTTCGCCTGTCATACATACCCCACATAATATAAGAAAACGTTTTTCACCAAAAATTTGACAAAAGAGATCTTACCTACAGAAATCTAATAGACCCTCAGTCCTAACAATCTTTTCTAATGATCCAGTTAATCATGTACTCTGAAATTCAGATCTTCCTTGTCTGCAACAAAACTAGTCTTTATCAACAAGACATTAATCTTTGCCATTGTCATCAAATGTTAAATTTTTCGCACTACAACAGGTAGACACTCATCAATTCATTTACGCAATTCTGATAACTGTAATGCTAATTTACAACAAGACTGACTTTTATAGTAGAGGTCAGAGGTTCAAGACCCGAACTGAACCTTGCACAATAATTTCAATATGCAAAACAAGTAGTATGAACTGACAGATAATACATATTCTTGGGAAAAAATCATATCTTTATTGTAAAACTCACAAACATCACAGAGATACTTTACAAAACAAATGTTAGAACCTAATTAACAAAACCAAATGAAAATCAGAAATACCTTACCTACACCATAATTCCGATATGCATACGCCCTCATCTCAGTCTTCCCTTATCTGAAATAGTTCTTCTCCAACTGGTTCCACCAAGTTTAGATCTAGGCTTCTTGACAACAATAATCAAAATCGAAATTAACAACAATATAAGAAAGTGAAGAAACAATCGAGAAATCAAGTACATACAAACTGAATTACTCCATGGCAAACAGATTATATGCATATATGACTTTTTTTTCAACTCCTGTTTTAAGACAATGAAAATTAAAACAAAACCACGCTGCTAAAAAGATATCGTAGAAAAACACCAAATCCAACTTTCCTTGCATCAAACATGATAAACACCAAATATGTAGAAAAATCAAAACCCATGTCACAATCAACAGATATCGTCTGCCGAACAGCAAGACCCTAGAAATGAAATAAAACTGATCTAGAAAGATAGAGACTTGCCTGTTTGTTGATTTCAACATCAATAGCATGTTTGGTACCATTCCAGATAATACCTAGAAATTATTACCTCAGATGCACGCAAATTTTCGTATATATCATTGGCAATAGTTGCACATAATTGGGGGTCTTCGTGATTGCCATCGATATCAACAATTTTATCATTTGGTCCCAGCTTTACAAATATATCACGCTTGCAGAGATTTCCTGCCTCTATGTGCTTTGAGATGTAGAAATTGTTACTTGCTTTTTTTTTCAATAGAATCAACCACTAAAGGATCAACATTGTCTACGTATTCAATGTCAGGGCTCTTTAAGGAATCACAAGTGGACATAGACTCATCCATAGAAACTGAACCACCATCGGATCGGCTAGGAGAAATATCCTTTTTGCATGGTACAAGAGGTGGGATGATAGTCGAAACTGGTCTATCTTTAGTTGCAAAACAAGGACCCTTATTATGGCTGACCACATTTGCTTTTACAGATGTAGTTGAAGAAACGGAGCTTCGAGGCAAACTCGTGCAGCGGACAAATGTAGAAGGCTCCTTCTTTATCTTCGGAATTGGGATGGCAGAGGGCACCTTCATGTATAAGAGAAAGAGTCAATTTCTTTCTCATGTGTAAATCATAAAATCAATGGCCTTTGCATTCAAGCAAAAACATATGATAAAATATGCTAATTTCCTGCTCCCAACTATATCTCACTCCTAATTCAATCAGAGTTTACCCAAAAGCAGAAAGGACAACATCATCAAATTCAAATCGGAAAATGACCATTCTTGACCTGCAAAGTTGGTTCCAATTTGGGGATTTTAAAACAAACACTAGTTCAGTTTCTATCAAAAATCAGAAAGATTTATCTTTTCCTAACAGACTAACATCCACATTGAAATAGGCTTATAAAAATAAAGAAAACATAAATCTTCAAGAACATAAAGAACTCATAAATAGAACAAATAATCATCAGGGGAAAATGAAATCATGATATAAGAAAACTGAAATGAACACAGACCTTAGTATTTCGTGTAGGAACATTAGGCTTTCGAGATACAACAGGATTGTTACTCTGATTCGTCAAGTTCCCAAGAGGAACTCTTTTCTTTATCTGCTGTGGATTTGGCAACACCTTACTCGGATTGAAGATGAATAGAAAACACTTACAGGTTGCTCCACCGCATGAGGATGACCCTTTGACAAAGTTCAGACAGCAAAACCAGTGCACATGACCCTTTGAAATCTTTTCCCATTTAGCCGCTTTATCTAAAAAACCGTCATCACCATAACTAAGATAAAAACCCTAATAAACAGAATATGGTTACATCGGAATCAAAATGAAACCCTAATCGCCTTGAAATTGAAGAAAAGAGATAAGAATCATCGCGATGGGCTGAGAAGTTCCTCTTCGTTGGAAATAAAATTCTGCGAAGTACACATTGAAATCCAGATCTCGCCATTTCTCTCTTTCTCTAAAAATTCTTGTTTCTCAGTTTTTTTTTTTTTCTCTTTCTCCCTGAATATAGACCGAATCGACCTACATTCCAAACCTTGAGTTAGATCCGTAATTGAATTTTAGAGAAAGTAAGAAGAAGAGAACCCTAAGCAACAAAGGAGCCGGATGTGAAATAGAGAAAGGAGAAAGGAAAAAAAAAATAAGAAAAACCAGACTTTGACGGTTTCTCCTTCTTCATCGGCATCATCTCTTCTTCTTCGTTGGTTCGGTTATCTTTACAACAAGTTTTTTTGTTAGGTTATTATTCGAGTAGTTAAGACTGACAGAGAAATAGGGAGAAATACGCGGAATAGAAACGATCGTGGGAGCATAAAAATTTATTGTGCGACATTTTTACCAAAAATAACCAAAAAAAAAAAAATGGGCTTATAATAGATGGATCAATTATATTTTTACCAAAAATAACCAAGAAAATAAGATTTGGGACTTTTAGTGGATGTGCCACGATTACTTCATGAATTACAAAGGCAATGGTGATATCAGTCCCAGATATCGAACTCAGAAAGATTTTGTATATCTTAAAGATATTATCTCATCTCGTTGGGTTTTCTTCACATTTATAGCTAAAATCAATCCAATTTCGAATAAAATAAAGTGTGTTGAATACCAATGTATATTTTTCGGCTTTAAAAATATTTATCAGACATCGATGAGAAAACAAAGTGATATTTCAGATTAGCTTTGTTGATATTGAAAAATCGAGTGAATTGTCGGGATACTAATGAAATTGAGATGCATTGAATTAAATCCAAATTTACTCAATTACACTATATTGTACCCACTTCCATTAATTATCCACAAATTATGTCCAATTGAATTAAAGGTTACTAAATTTCACTTAATCATACTCACATTCATTAATTATCCAGAAATTACTTCTTATTTAATCAAATTTTACTCAATTTCACTAGATCATGCTCACTTTTGTTGTTGATCCACCAATTGCATCCAATTGAATCAAATTTTACTAAACTTCACTTAATTATACTCACTTTCATTAATTATCCACAAATCAATTCCCTACTTAATCAAATTTTACTCAATTTCACTTGAACATACTCACTTTCATTAATCATCCACAAATTATATCCTATTGAATCAAATTATACTCAATTTCACAAGCTCGTACTCACTTCGACTATTTATCCGCAAATTGCATCCAATTGAATCAAATTTTTAACCAATTTCGCTTAATTATACTCACTTACATTAATTATCCACAAATTACTTCCTATTTAATCAAATTTTACTCAATTTCACTAGATCATACTCACTTTTGTTATTGATCCACCAATTGCATCAAATCGAATTAAATTTACTCAATTTCACTTGATCATACTCACTTTCATTAATTAAACACACAACATCTTATTGAATACAATTATACTCAATTTCACAAGCTCTTACTCATTTCGACTACGTATCCGCACATTGCATCCAATTGAATCTAATTTTACTAAAATTTCACTTAATCATACTCAATTTCATTAACTATCCACAAATTACTTCCTATTTAATTAAATTTTACTCGTTCTACCACATTTAAAGCTCGAATCGACACCATGAACTCCGTATTTATCAGTTTCCATGATGGATTCTGATAAATTTGAGGATAGAAGTCACTCGGAGCATCGATCTTGATAGTTCATATGTCGTTCTACCACATCGAAGCTTGAATCGACACATGAGCTCCATATTTATTAGTTTCCATGATGGATTCTGGTAAATTTGAGGTTAGAAGTCACTTAGTGCATCGATCTTGATAGTTCATATGTCGTTCTACCACATATGAAGCTCGAATCGACACATGAGCTCCATATTTATCGGTTTCCATGATGGATTCTGGTAAATTTGAGGTTAGAAATCACTCGGAGCACCGATCTTGATAGTTCGTATGTCGTTCTACCACGTTCGAAGCTCGAATCGACACCTGATCTCCATATTTGCTAGTTTCCATGATGGATTCTGCTAAATTTGGAGTTAGAACTCACTCGGAGCTTCGAGATTGATAGTTCGTCGAAGCACCAAAACCATTGGTATTGATCATGTTTTGTTTAATAAGGTCTTGTGATAAGTTGGATGCTTCGTTGAAACTCAAACCTAGTGATATATTGCTTCATAACGTCTTTTGATGAGTCGAATTCTTCGTCGAAGCACTAAATGTATGGGTATTGATCATATTGTGGTTAAAAACTACTTGGGACAAATTGGATTCTTCGATCGAAACACTAAACCTAACGATATCTTGCTTAAAACTTCTTCTTACAAGTCGAATTCTTCGATCAGAACACCAATCTAATGATATCTTGCTTAGTACATCTTTTGGCAAGGCGGATTCTTCGTCGAAGCACCAAAACCATTTGTATTGATCATGTTTTGTTTAATAAGGTCTTGTGATAAGTTGGATTCTTCGTTGAAACAACAAACCTAGTGATATATTGCTTCATAACGTCTTTTGACGAGTCGTATTTTTCGCAGAAGCACCAAATGTACAGGTATTGATCATATTCTGGTTAAAAACTACTTGGGACAAGTTGGATTCTTCGATCGAAACACTAAACCGAATGTTCTTATTCATATTTTGCTTAATAACGTCTTGTTATAAATCAAATTCTTCGACCGGAACACCAAATCTATAAGTATTATTCACACAAAACCTATAAATGTTCGATAGATTATCACTAAATTGATCCCCTAAGTCGGATTCTTCATCGCATCGAAGGTTGATAAGAAAAAAACTAAAAACACGAGCTTGAGAAAGCACACAATCCGTATGACTATCCAAACTGATTCTCCACCGTCGATTAATTTTTTAGAATGAATAGCAGCCGTCCAGTTTCAACTCAATCCATTATGACTATCTAAAAGAATTCTCGACCGTTCATCTCCTTACCTTATCCTTATCCGATCGGAACACCGTCCATATTATCTTTGATGCGTTGGAAGACTTTAAACCAATTCTCCACCGTTCATCTCCCCTACCTTATCCTTGACAAAACATCTAAACTCTTTCCTCCCTTCACTGTTCTAATTTTTTTTTCTCTCTCTCTTTTCTTTCTGCGTCTTATTTTTCTTCTTCTCTTTCTCCTTCACTCACAGAGAAAAAACTAGTCTAGATCAAAGCTGCAACTTCTCGTTAATCATAGAAAATCATCGGATCCACTAGACTAGATGAATCATATTTCTAGTAGAGTAGATATGCTGATTTTTTAATTAACAGAGAAAAAACTAGTCTAGATCTGTTAAACCACCAGTCTAGATCGATCCATTTCTTTTGTTCATTAAACCTCACCACCAACACCACATACAAATCTCAAATAAATCGATCCATTTCTTTTATTCTGTTCATTAGATCTATGTATGAGGGAGAGGAAACACCAGCAGTACTGTGATGGTGACCCTAGCAGGAAAGAAAAGAGCTGCTGTGGAAAAATCTCTTCAGATTTTGATTACAGAAGGAAGAAGATTATGGTAAGGAAACCTGAAATCTCTGGTAAGATTACTTTCTTTTTAACTTTTAATTTGAATTCTTAGTTTTAGGGTTTGATTTGTTCTTACCCATATACTTCGATTTCTATTTCTTAGTTTCAATTTTGGATGATTTCAGTTAGGTTTTGCTGATACTTTGCCGGATTCGGAAGCTAATTTTTTTATTTGATTATTACAGGGATTACATCGATTTTGGTATTGTTTGAAAATCGAATCGAGTGTGATTGTATCAGTGTTGTACTGATGGTGGTTCTGTTGGTAGTCAGCGTAATGTAAGCCGTGAAAATGAAAATGTACACCACAGCCACCAGCACTTCGTGAAAGAATTTGGAGTTGAAGTTTTGTAAACTTTTACTTGTTTGCAGATGAACGCGAAGAAGAAGGTGAACAAACCCTAGTAAAGGTAGATTTGTGCTACTGAATTTCACTCTTCATTGTTCTTTAAATCAATCCATGAAGACAATACAGAATGTTTGTACTGAACTGTTTATGTTGTCATTTTGCAGATACCAAACAGATGTCTCAGCCAATACTTGCAACAGTGCCATGAGTTCTTTGGTTCAAGATGACGAATTGTGGTCGCAACAACAAATAAAGCTGTGTAGATAAGAGAATGGTCGGCATGGTCAAAGCCGTGGCTTAGCTACAGGTATATCTACTGTAATGTCTTGGTTACCTTCCCCTTAACAACTTCTGTTTACATTTCTTACTTTATAATCTACCTAGGCTAGTGATTCTGATGATTTTGTAGATAGCACATATAGAATCATCTGCAACTGAATTTGCACAGTGAAAAAGCTAGCTACCTTTGTCATGTCTACAGCTACATCATTGAGTGGAAAATTAGAAGTACGCCAATAGTAGGAATTAGAGTAGATGCATATCTTTGTGTACCGGTGATAGCTTCAAATGTCCATGTACTGAATTGAAAAATGACACTGTTTTTTTGGTGGAATGTAAAATGTGAAGTGGTATTTGGAATATATTTATTAATTGATCAGACTAATATTACTAAGTTATATGTCAAATGCTGAAGTTCTTATTTGTTTGCGCTTTCAGGCCTTGAGAATACAACAACCCCAGTGGCTCCTGCATCCGGATCAAGTGTCGTAGCTTCCTAAACTTCGAACACATCAACTGACAAGTACTAAAGCTATGGAGTTATTGCTGCTGTAGCTGGACTCAGTGGCCTAATGTTAGGCTGTAAGCTAACTCACTTCACTCTGCAGAGGCAAGCAACCGGTGGTGGATACCAAGGTAGATTACGAAGCTAACTACTGAAATCCTATGCTAACTCAAATGTGATGAATGGCAAGGTATTGTACGTTGTTAGGCTCATAATACTTTCCTAGGTAGTCTATTATCGGTTTCCTAGTTTTAAACTTTCGAATCTGTTGAATGGTACAGAACCAGATGAACAATGTGCAGTGTAAATGGTAATGAACATGAGAATATGTAAATAGTTTTGACCACATTTGAAATGAGAATTTCCAGATTACTGATTTGAATTGCTTATGTTAATAATGTGAGACTTGTTGTATAAGAAGTGTGCATTTCTTCCATTTTTATAGCATTCTTCTCTATTCTTTTTAGATCATCCGACCTGATGTCCTTTGACCTGAGTTCATTTCTACTCTCTAGTTTGTGTTAACATATCAACACCAGCACATTTGTTTATTCCATTAAGCTCTTTTAAGTATTTTGAATTCTCTTCCTTACCAAGAAGACTTCATGTATTGCTGCAAATTTTGTTTATTATCCACAAAACTTTGTATTACAGCATGCCTTATTCCTGATTCTGGCTTGGAAGTGCTTACAGGTGGTCGCCCGAAACTGGTCATGGTGAAGATTAAGTGTATGGGGGTAATTTGTGATGGTGCAGATTGGTTAACAACGTGCAGGGGGAAGTTGTATATTGCAGCTATTGAAACTGCGGAAGAATTCACTCAATTGTTCAGTCAATCCGTAGTTGTTGTGGGAGCTGGAGCTGGAGCTGGAGCTGATGTTGCATATGGCAGTAATGGTCAATCTGCTTTTAACAAGGCATTAGGCTAGGCTTATCTGCAGAGAAAATTTGTTGCATGCACATTTGGAAAGATGGCAAAACAGTAATAATTGCACTCACAATAATTAGGCCAGTAAATAAAGTCTGGAGGAAAAGAATGTGTTGTTTAAGTTGTTTCTGGGAGTACTGTGTGTGCGTTCTAAGTTGTTACATCGTTAGCTGTACAATTAAAAAAACGGGCAAGACTCAGTAGACCCTCTTGCGTTCCAGCTTGTATTGTAATTTAAGTTTAAGATTAAAATAGTATAGACCAGTACACATGGTGTCGACCTAAATGACAGTCACTTGTAAAGTATAGTTGGTGAACTCTTTATCTCCATGACCATAAGGTGTTTTCTTACACCTCCCAGACTTTAGTCTTAAAAATGATTTGCCTGAGCATAAATCTTAAGTTAACACTTTACAAACATTAGGCTCAAAAGATTATTTTCTCTGGCTTAAATCTTACGTTATAAGGTGTAAAACTATCTAGTGGATTATAAAGCTAACCCTGGACCTTGAGCCTGGTTTAGCTTCCTCATAAGTCGTCTGTCAGTGGCAGAAACCAGGCTTAAGAAAAAATTAGCATGGGCTGAACTTGTGGAGTGGAGGACTTACCAATGGGCTTGAAACAGGTTCAACCTTTAATAAATACTTGTCACTATGTCTTTTGGGCTATTTTGTCAAAAGAAAAGCCTTTGGTCTAAGAAATTGACCCGGTTCACATAGGTCCGTCTCTGGTCTTAGGATTCCTCTAAAATTAGTCACTACTAGGCTTGAGAAAATTCTATCATGGGCTGTATCCTTAACTTAAGCCCATCATTAAGGTGTGAGATTAAATGAGCTTATGGAGTAGGGGGCCTAACAATGGGCTTGAGACTGGTTCAGCCCTTCATAAGTCCGCGTGTAGGACTTCTCTTTGTTGCATGGGCTATCTTGTAAAAGAGCCTATGGACTGGGGAAACTAACCCGGTCCACAAAAGTCCATTATTCTTGTCACGCATCCAAAGTAAGATATCTCACGTGGTATTATATCTATCAAACGCCACGTTAAATCCTATCGACCTCGTGTGGCCATTCCATGGCGTGACAAAGTTGGCGTGGCTGTTTACCAGCTCATAAACAGACACGTTAGAATGGCATCACGTGGCCTTTTATTGGTCAACGGCCACGTGAAATACGAACAACAAAAATACGTGGCCATTTATTTTGGTAGTTGACCCCTTTGGCCACGCGATAAGGGCGAGCGTGGTTTTTTGTTAAGAACGGTCACGCGAAAGGCAATTTTTCACGTGGCTGTTATAGCTAGCGTGGCCTTTTACAAGATATGTCGCGTGGCAAAAGAGCCAGATTCTACTAGTGTTCTCGGGGCAAAAACACCTGAGCAATACAACACGCTTCTAGCCTTGGAGATTTCTAGTCGTCCTCACGACGAAGATCCTGAACTCTTACACCCAAAACACACATCCTCAACCGGATCTCAAGTTTCTTCACTGTTTCCCTCCCTAGATCAACCTCTATCCTCTCTGTGACCGAAGCAAGACTTGAACGACCATTAACTTGGTTTAGGCTCGTCTTGTTCGACTTTGATCTCGAGCACTACGAAAGTACCCAGAGACGGTGCATTGTTTTTCAGGCAAAAACAGTTATAATTCAAGTTTCCTGCTGTCTTGAACTGCATAGGGGGCCAGCCTACCATCCAAGATTGCACAGAAAACACCAAATACGTATACACAAGCTGGACATAAAAGACAGAGAATGAAATATCAAAATAATATTGAATTGGGATTCTGAAAATAAACAAGATAGGTACCTGCTGCTCGACAAATCTTCCTCGTTAAAACCCAGTGGGAAAAATAGTGCAGCACTGCGGGATTTTCAGCAATACATGGAATCAAATCAATGGTAAAATATCTTCATATGAAAACCGTTCCAAGGCTTCCATGGCTTTGAATCGTTACTCTCTTCCAATTTCTTTTGATAATATGAACCTTTTGAAGCGGGCTTGTCTACTATATATGGACCCTTCCAGTTTGCTCCGAGCTTCCCACCGTTAGGTTCCATAGTTGCTGGTCGGGTCTTCTTTAGCACGTATTCCCCATGCTGGAATATCTGTTCCTTGACTTTTCGATCATAGCCAAGTT
Organism: Papaver nudicaule; assembly: GCA_023529015.1. Taxonomy (NCBI): domain Eukaryota; kingdom Viridiplantae; phylum Streptophyta; class Magnoliopsida; order Ranunculales; family Papaveraceae; genus Papaver; species Papaver nudicaule. Next base: position 17,713 of record JAJJMA010135971.1, read on the forward strand.
TGACTGCTTGTTGGTATCGAACCAAATGCTGCAAGGCTTCTGCCCTCCTCCAACATCTCCTTATCCAGGGCCAGTATTGTATCATTTGTTCCTGACTAGACATACTTAGTTTTGATTGAGCTTAACCGTATCTCTGTCGGTATGACTGCTTCCGTACCGTAAGCCAGTGTGAAAGGAGAAAATCCAGTTGATCTTCTTGGAGTCGTTCGGTAAGACCATAGGACTCCTGGGAACTCTTCCACCCATCTGCCCTTTGCTCTGTTCAGTCTCTTCTTCAGATTTTCGAGAATGACTCGGTTTGTTGCTTCTGCTTGACCGTTGCTCGGGGCATAATAAAGGGGTGAGAAGTTATGTCGAATGTTTAAATCATTGCAGAACTTCTTAACAGCATTTGAATCGAACTGTTTCCCGTTGTGAGATATCAGCTGATATGGGATTCCGAATCTGCAGATGATATTCTGCTATAATAACCTGTTGACATCGTTACTTTCTACTGTACCAGTGCCACCGCCTCCACCCACTTTGTAAAATGTCAGTTGCAGCTAGTACATATTTCACCCCTCCGGGAGCCTTGGGAAATGGTCCCATCATGTCCAGTCCCCACTTGGCGAATGGCCAGGGTCTCAATACTGGGTGTAACTCGTTAGCAGGTCTCCTTGAGGCTGGTGCATGCTCTTGGCAGGCTACACACTTTTTTGCAAACTCTTTGCCATCTTTCTGCAAATATGGCCAGAAATACCCCTGAGTGAGTGTTCGATGACCAAGACTGCGTCCCCCTGCATTACTGGAGTTCAGCATAATTTTCCTTCAATCAGGGAATACCTCCAGGCATGTTTGGTTACCTTCAAACGAAGACTCTCTTCTTCAGGAAGTTCTCCAGTTTTTAAATACTGGATATCAGGCTTGCACCAGTCTGAGTCAGTTTCAACACGATCACTTGATTCCTTCTCTGCATCATCCATATCGGTGTCTTCTGGTGCGGTACCATATCGCCCCCACTAGCTTGTTCGAGATTCAAAACTGATTGACTCTCGGAGACGCTAGGTAACTCCTGAAAATCAACGACCACGAACCTAGCAGTTTTAGACTCAACTGCGGAGGATACGTAAGCTAATGCATCAGCATGACGATTTCCCGACCTCGGATATTGCATAATTGAAAATTTGTCAAACCCACTTGCCAGTTTTTTCAAACAATTCAGATACGACAACATAGTTTCATGTTTTGGTTGATAGGAGCCCAAGAACTGATTGACTACCAGCATAGAGTCAGTTATCAGTTTGCGATTGCAGCCTCATACTCAACTACATTGTTTGTCGCTGAAAATCCCAATTTGGTTGCCTTCTCGATCATTGAACCTTCTGGCATATGGATAACACATCCAACACCAGCTCCACTGAAATTGGAAGAGTCGTCTATAACAAAAGTCCATATAGGTTCGGACGTTTCTACCTCTATCACAGACTCGCCCCCAGTTTGACTGGTGGTCACAGCTAAGGGTTTCAACAACAACTCTTCTTCTTCGAGTATAGTATTTATGTCGTCAACAGGGAAATCTGCCAGTAAGTCAGCGACATCATGTCTTTTCTCTGTTGTGCGGGTCTCGTACTTAATCTCATAAGCTCCAAGACAATTTGCCCATACGGACAGGCGACTCGAATCATCAACTCGTCCAAGAATTCTCTTCAGCGGGTACTCTGAATAAACAATGATTTCTCTACCCTGGAAATAAGGCTTCAGACGTCGTGAAGCATGGACTAGGGCCAATGCTATTTTCTTTTGTGTATCTTGGTTCTGCACCAGTCAAACGTTTGCTGATGTAATAAACTGGCTTCTCATGTGGATCAACAACGAATTAAACAACACTCACAGCTCCCTCTGTTGCAGCCAGGTAAATCCCAATGGGCTGCCCAGACTTTGGACTAACCAAAATTGGTGGAGTAGACAAATACAACTTTATTGCCCTGAATGCCTCCTCGCACTCATCTGTCCACCCAAACTTGGGTGCCTTTTTCAGAACTTTGAAAAATGGCTTGCATCGGTCAGAAGAGTTGGATATAAAACGGTTCAAAGCTGCGATACGACCAATGAGTTTCTGTACCTCTTTCTTCGTTTTCGGTGATGGCATTTCTTGGATGGCTCTGATTTGCTCTGGATTCGCCTCAATTCCCCGATGGGTCATCATGTATCCGAGGAACTTGCCAGATGATAACCCGAACGAACACTTAGCTGGATTAAGTTTCATCCGATAACGTCTCAAAATATCGAAAACCTGCTGCAGGTCCTGTAGGTGTGAACTCTCATGTTATGACTTTATTACCATGTCATCGATATACACCTCCACGGTCTTGCCTATCAAGTCGACGAACATATCGTCTACCAAGTGCTGATATGTAGCACCTGCGTTTTTTATCCCGAACGACATCACAGTATAGCAGTATGCTCCTTTGTCAGTTATGAAAGATGTATGCACCTGATCCTCCTCGAACAATGGTATTTGGTTGTACCCAGAATAACCATCCATGAATGACAGTCGCTTATAACAAGAAGTTGCATCCACCAGATCGTTAATCCTTGGAAGGCGATACGGATCACTCGGACATGCTTTTTTCAAATCAGTAAAATCGATACAGACACGAATTTTACCATTCTTCTTTGGAATTACCACAATGTTTGACAACGACTGTGGATATTGTATTGGACGAATAAATCCTGCCTTTAACAATATCTCGATCTCATCCGCTACCCCAACTTTCTTTGTGGAAGACATATTTCGCGGTTTCTGACGAATTGGACATGAACCCTCGCTGATGTTTAGCTTGTGACATGCATTTCTGAAAAGTCTCAGGCGAAAACATCCACATTCGCCTTTAACAGTGCAATCAACTCATCTCGCTCTGGTTGGGGTAAATCTGCTCCCACGAACGTAGTTCTATGCTCCTCGTTCCCAGTCTGCACCTCCACCAACTTCTCAATTGTTGGTGGATCAGCAGCATCCTCTCCCTTATATGATTGAGTCGGGAGAGATTGTTGTAATTGCTAGTTGGTTTCTGTCTGTAAGATGTGATGACCACTCACATCAGATTTTCTGTACTCCTCCATGGCGTTTTCATGGCATTTGTGGGCCGCCATCTGGTCGCTTCAACTTTAATAACTCCTTCAGGAACGACGAACTTCAAACACTGATGGTACGTTGATGTGACAGCTCTGATCGCGTGTATCCAGTCACGTCCCACAATTGCATTGTACGAGTAGAAAATCTGCATAGGTCCTCAAGGTTCCATATCCATC
>JAJJMA010135981.1:0-10066 GCA_023529015.1 Papaver nudicaule
TGATAGGTGTCTAAAAACACCTCTCTAATATATTTATTGATTACACTTTCTTTGCTATTTTTCATATAAAAGGTGCATTTTACCCTTTTGTTTGTGTTTTGTAGTGATTTGGAATGAAATGAGAAAAAGGTGTCAAAGTATTGCTAAGGGGCAGCCAAAGTGCTTACGGGTGACCTGAACACGTGGCGGACGCTGGTTGGCTGAGCTTGGGACACTGAAAGAGACGTGTGGCAGAGAAAGAGGGAAAAGTTGATGACGCGTGGGGCCCACGCGCAGGAAAAGAAAAAAAAAAAGAAAAGTGTATCTCGAGGAGAAGAAGGGACACGTGTCTGCGTGTGGAAAAGAGATGGAGAGTTTTGGTGTACCACATCTCATCATATTTGATGTCCTAATGCTCTATGATGGTGACACGTGTCCTACTACTGCTGCAGACCGTTGATCTTGGGAGCACTACCTTATTATGTTGCGTCGCTATACACCGGATCACAATTTCTTTACCTTATCTTTATTTTACACGAATTCTTTAAGGTTTTTGGGTGGGATTAGGTATTCATCCCTATAAATACCTTTGTTATCAGTACTTTTTGGAGCTACCTTTTTGTTTAGCCAACTTTAGAGAAAAAACCAAACCTTTTATTCTTCTTCTTTTATGTTCTTCAATTTAATATTAATAACAAAGATGAAGGATTCTATGCTTATTATGAAGGAGGAAGCCAATATCATGTTTTTGAGGTAATTCTTATTTAATCCTATTTGACTATTTGCACTATTTTAATTGAATATATTATTTTCTTAATTAATTGTAATTTACTTGATGGTTCATGCTTAGTTAAATCTTTTGATGTGCCATGCTTTTGACTACAATTAATATTTGGGAATATTACTTTGGCAAATAATAAGAGTCATAAATATTTGTGCTAGAAACTGTTAGGATTATTTTATTTAAAACCAATTGAACATGATTTGGTGGAATCCAGAGTCTTAGTTAATTTTTATATTGCTATCAAAACTTCTTTTAATTTTTCTTTAGTTTATTTAATTTAATTATTCAATCTTTTTGCAACCAAAATCAACCCAATTTGTTTTAAACTGATTTAGAATCAATTTTAGGTTTAGGAAAAATTCTTCACAACTCCCCGAGAACGAACATATTAAATATTACATCAACTCTAAAGCGTTAGCGAGTTATAAAGGTGTTTGTGATATATTTTTCATCTGTGTTTATTGTAACATCAACACATTATTATATTTATATCACTTGAGAGGTTTTCATTTATATATTATCAGAGAGGGTTAGTTTTGGGGTTCATCTGTAGATTCAAATTGTAATTTAGAGTATAATTACTTGTATTAGATCCTTAATGCATCATGGCATACAATGTGCCTTTGACATCTAAGAAGGTCGATTTTTGGGGCGTTACAACCACCAAACCAAAACCCTAAAGAATATCCCCCCATGTAACTTACTTGATTCTCGTAAGATTTGTTGAATATATGTTAAGTCAAAGATGACTAAGTGCAAGTCGTACCAATTACTGGTAAACTCAGGACTTCGCATAAAAATAGAAATTTAAGCGATAAGATTGTGTATCTCTTTTTAGTCTAAGGATTGAGCCGGACAATGGTCATTTAAACCAATAAGAATAGTCTAAGGATTGAGCTATGCAATCGCCATTTAGACTTAGAGGATTTCAGCAACTCTTTGTGGCAATAGTCAAGTAAATACGACTTTCTGTTTGCCATAAATATAAGAAATTGTCTTGTGGCATATAATGCACCAACTCCCTGAGTAATATAGACATATGAATGTCCAAAATAATATAAGTCATAGCCATGAGCCATGATTAAGAAATGTAGAACTGATTTACAGAAGCAAGTCTATAATCAGGAAAACAGACGAGTGATGCTATCACAGCATGGCCATAATCAAGAATGCATAAGTATTTCCAAATCAAGACCTAAAGATAGTCCACATGAATGATAGTAAGCTATATTACATAGCATAATAATCTTATTATGAAGTTAGGTATAGGATGTACAGGGATGAACCATAACATTACGTCGTATTCAGATTTCTGGACAGTTTACACGTCACTTACTCCAAAAATCACCCAGGCCAGCCTATATTCGCTAAAATCACGAAATTTTAGTATGTTATGGGGAACTCACAGATGAGAAACGTTTATGAAGGAAGTTTCTCCTGGATCCTCATGGATTAGCCCGTAAAAATCAGTCTTTGAGGAAATTTGTAATCTGCCAGATTTCCGAATTTGATTAGGATACTTAAAATATCATGGATTCAATAAAGACCATAATCATCTAGGACTTGGATCAGCGGGACCCACAAGTAGAGGCAACTCAAGAACGAATAAGTGGGGTTCTCAAGCTATGGCGTGTGATAAAAGTGGGGTCTACAAGGATTGAAACGTACGAGCAAGCCTCGTATGAGCAAGACTTGTATACGAGCAAGCCTCGTAAGAGCAAGACTTATATGCGAGCAAGCCTCGTAAGTGAGCGGTCCTTGTATACAAGCAAGTCTCGTATGTGAGCAAGTCTTGTATACAAGCAAGGCTCGTACATGAGTGAGGATGGGGACGAGCAAGGCTCGTGCATGAGTGAGGATGGGGACGAGCAACGCTCGGGACGTGAGTGAGGATGGGACAAGCAAGGCTAGGGACGTGAGTGAGGATGGGATGAGCAAGGCTAGGGCATATGCATAAGCATGGGCCAGCTAGGACGCGTGCAAAAGCACAGACGCATGCATAGGCAAGGACGCATGCATAAGGATGGATGCACGCAGGCTAGGGATATGGACCATGCTACTAGGCTATGATCGTGAAAGATCAGAATATGGCTATGGACCAACTTTCTTATCCCTACTGTAAAAATAAATTCATATCTTGCCTCGAGTCATTCCACAATGCCGAAAATTGATGCAAAATTACTCTTGCAACCTTCTCGCCAAAAACCACCATCAACAGCTGGGAGGCTTTTAAGGGTGTTTCTTTTCAGTACAAGTTAGCTGCAATGATGAAGATTGTCAGCAGGCTTTTAGATTACTATTTGAATATTTTGCTCTGCTAAGATTTATGTTGTAATCATTGATATCCACACTTTGTGTGTTACTTAGCATATGTAATTATTGATGTTAACTCATCTTAAAATTTTAGATTGTGGTATCAAGGGAGAAGAAAGGCACCGACAAATGACGTTCAAAGTACACAACAAAGGGATTTGGAGAACCATGCATACGTCGCTCAAAGGATTTTCCAACTCCCAGATCATTTAAGGGAATGAACCATGAAGTTTTACCATCCTAAGCTTGTTTCGATCGGCCCTTACCATCACGGAGAACGTCATTTGATGAGGCTGCAACTTGTTGATTGAGAAGCTCAGGACCTGCTTCAAATCATTATGGATTTCTGCTTCATAATTGCGCTTTCTTTTGTGAACCCCGAGGTTTCCTTCAAAGACATGCAGTAGACCATGATCATGTGGCGACGGATTTGAAAATGGTTGTTAAACAATTTCCTTACCTTTCTATGCAAACAATGTTGACAACTGCAGGATTGATATGTTTACTTATTACTTATTACTACCATTTCTTATCAAGATTACATTTTTTTAATGCTGCAACTGCTATCATGAATTCATTTCTCATCCCTACCTTCATGTGGTACAACTCCTTCCTTCTGTTACTTAGAGCATATATTATTCATGTTGATCGTTACGAGAACACTAGTTGTCCTTATAATTATACTATAAATCTTCGTAATACGAGCACACATTTGGCTGAAAGGGCTTGAAAGGCACAAGTTTGTCCCCTCCTGTATTTCATCATTTCTCCGTTTAAAAATAATCTTTTCCCAGTTTATTTATTTTGGTTTGTGATAAAAGATGATAGTTAATTTCAATATCCATATCCTTTCGTAAATTTGTTTGTATTATCTTACGTGTCATGACCCCCACTGGACTAATCTAATCAAACATATGTATAAGAAAATCGACATTTGGTAAGAATTTTTGGATACTCTAGGTGGAAATATTTCTTACAGATTGGATTCTCTCTTTCGACATTTCTTACAATCTGGTATAATTATTGAACATTTTGTATTCATATTTTTATCTGGTTTGGAATTGTTTGACTTTTGTTTTAGTAATTTCACCATTGAAACATTTGAGGGGGTTTTTTTTTTTTTTGGTCTTTGTAACAATGTATTTTGAAGTGTTGAAACTGGAGTAGCTAATTGTTCGAATTAAGTCTGTTGAATACCGAACCTGCTTTATTTATTTATTATAGTAGGAACTACAACACCCACATGAATTTTGGAGGCACTTTGATGATGCTTACCCTATTTCTGATATGAAGTACAGACTGGTTGGAGTTGTTTCTAGACCTATGCTACCTACGTTGTTTGATCAAAGGCATTTCAACGAACTATTAATTATTGGTTTAAGAGGGTTTTTTAATAATTTTTTAAGGCATTTCAAAAAACAAAAAAAAAAGATAAATAAATAAAAACTTGTAAAAGTATTACTGGGGCAGTATATATTTTGAATTTTGAGCCAAATATGCACTGCTTGATGTTGTTCCTTTTGCATATATATTTATATGACTAATGATTTCTTATAAGGGAAAGATTTTTCATTTTTTTGTTCGATGATGGGTAAGTTTATCAAGAATGTTAGCTTAATGAGCAACTAGTTACTCAAGGTGGTTTCAGCGGCCAGCCAGCAGGTTTACACAAGAGCCACCAACACTAGAAGAATTACTGAGTCTTATTATTCGAAGTTTTATATATAACAGATGAAATATTAAAGATCTACGCGCATAAGAGATTCAACTTGAAAAAAAATCATGTCGATCGTAAATCTTAGAAGAAATCAGTACACTTTTGATGAAGTGTCTGAATTAACAAGTTAACAGAAGATTTTATGATATTCAACCAGATCTTAACTTATCTGAAGTTTGGGTTAGTGATTTGGAGAGTTGGTGTGGTTGCATGTGCAATGCATGATCCATGTTCGTGCAAGTTTGATTTCCACATCCAAAATCGTAAACATAGTACTCCCTCATAAGTAGTTGTTCCTTTTTCACAGACGCTATCATTATGCCACAGCAGTTAGTATTTATCCCTAAATTTCTTAATGAGGGTAGGAAACTAAATGTTTATGTTGCAAACATTTTAGAGTTTCTTGCAAGAGTTTATATTTGTATATGTTCGATTTTTTCTTACTCTGTATATATAAATTAATAAAAAAAAATTGTCACTATTGTTGCACGCTTGATTGTATTTGATATTGTTCCATGACTCACTTATGCTGAATTTTTCAAGAAGCAATTTTTTTATTTCGCTTTGAGTGAAACTAGGTTTGGAATTAATGTATTCACACAATCTTTTTTAGACATTTTCCTTCCTAAAAGTGTTGAGATCTTCTAAACGAAACATGAAAAGAGATACCTGATTTTGTTTTTTTGTTTTTTTTGAAAGAGATTGAGCTAGTGCAAGAAAATTAGTTAAACATGTTGTAGCATTTCGGGTACTGTAAGACATGTGATTCTCCAAGCAAAGTTAAACATTTCATGGAGCAAGAAAAACCGAAGCATTTAGGGTACTGTAAGATATGTAATTCTCCAAGCAAAGTTAGAGAGTTCATGGAGAATGACATGCCGAAGCATTTCGGGTACTATAACATATGTGATTCTCCAACTAAAGTTAGAGATTTCATGGAGCATGCATTGATGAATAATGATCAACCAAACAACATAGACACACTATCTTCTTCTTCATCATCATCGTATTTTAGTGTTTTTTTTTTAATTTTCGCCAGATTCGCCACACCCACTGGTAAGTTTTTGATACAGGCTCATTAGTTTTTTTTTTTTTTTTTGAAAATGGACTGTGAAACAAAATGGCCCATGGCAATGTTTAGTTTAATTTATACCAATGAAAGTTTTCAACAATATAGAAATTAGAGAGAGAGATCGATAGAGAGACAAAAGCTTCAAAAGAAAGGCGACTTTGTTTCAAGAGATCAAAATGTTTTCAGCAAAATGTTTCAATTTTGGTTGTTGAAAAAATCATCAAATAAACTTAGGGTCTTGTTAACCTTTACTATTATTTTGCGTAGAATTTTGGAGATTCGACAGTAACTAATCTCGTATATCAAAGAAATGATAATTTCCATTATTGCCCTTCCATTAGTCTTCTTTATCTCTCTAATTCTATTCTTCTTCATCATTTTCTCTTTGAGGGGTATATTTTGATTGATAATATGAATAGATCAAAAAGATTATGTGGGTGACCGATTTAAAAGAGAATCAAGAAAAGTTAATCGTTTGTCTAATTCGATAATTCACGGACAAAAATGGATCAAAAGGGAAGAATCATTGTCGATCGGGAAATAAAAAGAAACAAGATCAAAACAAATCAGGAAAACAATTTCGTATTAAGATTCAAAAACTAAGATTGAATATCGCAAGAAAAAAAAAATAACCACTAGTCTTTGATATATTGATTATGGATGTGAATACTCTTCAAGATCTTGTTGAGAGGTTATTAATTATGAAGTATGTCTGTTGTTAGTTAATTTTCATTGGTGAGTTCATGAGAGGGGTCGGAAAATTTGTTTCACTTCCATTGTTTGTTCTGTCAGTAAAAGGGTAATAATGGAATACACTGCCGTTTATAAAAAACAATTACTCAAAATAATTTTTTTGTTTTTACGAGAAAAGTTGCACTTCCAAAATAGAAGTAAAGTTTCCAATAAGTTGTTATCTTATGCATAAATGCATAGGATAAAAATGGGGATAAAATTCGTGAAAAGTAAGTTTCGAATTCTGAAATAAATTTATATAGGAAAATCTTGAAAAGTAGTTTTTCCAATGATCTTTGGGAGTCTATTTGTGTATTATCATTCTTAGCAATTAGCATCACTTAACAGATAAGTACGGCCCGTGTTTATGTATAGTGTTTAGATATGGCAACAAACATATTAGGTTCATATAACTATCTGTATTGTGCAGCTAAGGTAACTACTTTGCATTTTATCCCTTGATCTTTGGTTTTTAGTTTGGAAGTTTATCCTTATATGTTTACATATGCTATCATTTTACTAAAATTGGAAAAATCATCAAAATTAGAATTGGTATTAAGTTTGATACATTTGAATAGATTTCCTGATAGTTTTAAAAAAAATCAATTTTAATTTCATCAATTTTGATTCTCTTGAAGAAAATGTTGTATTGTATAGGTGATCTTAAGAATCCTCATTTTTAAACCAAAAATTAGGGTTTGATCTGAGTGTTGGTTTTGTATTGGGTTTAAAAATTAAATTTCAACTTTTTCTTCTATAAGATTGGTGTTTTGTTATTTATTCCCATGTACTACTTATTTGTTTCCAGCTGTCTCATTAGGGGATATTAACGGGTTTAGTTTTTGCACTTGATGCGCTTTTCAAAATGAATATTTTATTGAATTTTCAGGTTTTATAGTTAGACGATGATGACAAATGTGATAACCTAGGAAGGGATACGTTCAGTGAGTTGACCGATTTGTCAAGTATTCCAGATGAGTTGAGCGATTTGTCTGTTGAGCTCTCCAATCCTCCTCCCTTGTTTCCTCCACCTCCACCTCCACCCCCACATGTATTCTTCTTATTTTGCAAAACAAAAAAAACAAAAAATATAAAAATAAAATAAAATAATACATATCCATAGTCTTATACCATTTCACAGTACTTGACTTGTGCAACATTCACACATATAGATTACATATTTTTACCAATTAGATGGCATGCACATTTGGTATATATGTACGTTTCTCAATCACAAACATTAGAGTAACTAACCAAAAGACCCAACAATATAATCATACTAGTATTTGTATGGTTGTTGTCTGCTTGAATATAAGAAATCCCTCTTTTACAACTATACCTTTATAGCTTAGATATTCATTACCAGAGATTTGCACTAGGTTGACGATGACGAAACCATTAAACTTGGGGTTCTGGTGGGCGGGGACCATAATCTTCCAGGTGGCTTAGCCTTCGCGGTGTTGGAGGTGGATGGGTAGTTTTCGTGTACAGAGAAAATGATAGCCGTCGACCCTTTTTGGAACCAGACTATGTACTTCAGCATTAAATCGGTAGACAAACTATTCAGACCTCAGTTTGTATGTCTTAGTATACAACAATAAGGTGTTGGTAGGAGAGGCTCACCTAGGTGGATTGCATTTCATGGACTGCCATCTTTTAACTCTACCTTTGAAGATGGGTGATTATTATTTAGATGATGCTGATATAGTGCTAATGGTGTTACTCTGTGGGAGAGAGAGCATTCTTAAAATTCAACCGAGTTTTCCAAGATGAGTCAGGTTTTCATCTAAACCTCGCACTTTCAAGAAGAAGAAGAAGATAAAAAAAATTGTTCTTCAAAGCTAAGGCTTACTTTGACAAAGATATTAGGTTTTATGTCCTGATGCAAATAATATATATATGGTGTTGTCTATTGGAAATAAAGTTTTAGTTAGAAAATTTATGATGGGTATTCAGTACTTTGGGTAAGAAAAGATGTGTTGATTATGTTTGTTGAAGCTATAAATGTGTGTTGCCCAAAGAAATCAGAATCAAGTTATTCGAGGAAGAAATGGAAGTGTTGAGGCAACAACGTCAGATACGGCGAGAAATATACAAGTCATATAAAATTGATCAAGAAGGATATAATGAGGGCGCCAATTTTGTTTAAACTGCTTAAATTAATAGAGAAAGAACCTAGTAATCTATCATATACAAATTATTATATAATTACGGGTATCAAGGCCTGCACTACATCTGCTAAGTGCCACGGAAAGCAAACATCATGTAACATCTAACAAACAAGGTAGAAAAGTCCAATAAGCATGCTTTATAGGATTTACTAAGATAACGAGCATACTTCAAACATCCATTTATAGAAGAAGCTAGAGTTTTATGAAAATATATAAGAGTAGAACAATGACCTACATATTTTATGGACAAACATCTTAAACTACCAAGATGCGTTAACAACAATGCAGACACCCGTAAGAAAAAACTACAAACAGGCACATATAGTCAACTATTAATGTTGATCTTTGATCTAATTATCTATGTTGGATTGGTATAGTAACAACTTTGTAAAAGATGTATGTGGATAAAAACAATGGCATGTACGGGAAAAATTGTTGGGACATACCCACTGCATAATAACCAGTATCAGGAACAACATCCTAGTGATAAAATCTCTATTCCAAGATTCACAAGAAAAAGTGAAGGGAGTTTGCCGATTACCGTATGAGAGGCTACAAGGCATAAGAGAGGTATTGATAGGTACCAATTTGTAAACACAATGATTGGTTGTTGGAGATGATTTAAACTCTAAAAACCGACGTTAAATTGGTGGGTAGTGTTGAAAAGGCAGGGCTACCGAAATACACAACCAACTTTTTAGGTTCGTGAGTCTATGGTAAGATATATACGATCTTGAAAATCAATATACAAATTTTTGTAACCCGAGTTGATTCTGACACATGACAAGTTTTGATGAATCACTCGAAAGGATTGGGAATTAACTGAAGGTTAATAATGTACAACTTATGTTGCTTTAATTATAAAATCAGAGATATAATGCGGAAAGTAAAGCATACAAGACACCAGAAGTTTTATTGACGAGGAAACCGCAATCCAGCAGAAAAACCCCAGGACCTAGTCCAATTTTGGACACGGACAATATTAAGTTGTTTACAAACACTAGTTTACTATCAGACTGGGAGGTAGATGAGACTGACTCAAGCCCTCTAAGAGAATCAGTTACCGTCGCGCTTCTTACGTCTCTTGGATCTTTCACGACCCTACGCACTTTATTTCCCACTGACGTCATTTACAGGCCTAGTAGTTACTTTAACCGTTGTTAAAGGCTTCTGGTACTTGATCTGCTTTGCAACAGAGAATATCGGTATCCTATCTTTCCTCTACTAGATGAACACCCGTAAGTGACTTCCTTTAGATACGATCAAGGTTATACGGAAATCTACTTACAAGTTAGGGC
>JAJJMA010136000.1:0-11611 GCA_023529015.1 Papaver nudicaule
AATAGTATATGTTGCAAACTTCAAAGATCCTACTACTTCAATTACTGAAACAATAGAAGAAAATGGTCGATAAGTTTTACTCACTGCCTTGCACACTATCAAAGCAACTCAACTCAACTGAAACTGTATCAAAACCACAACCTAAAAACTAGTAGTTCAAAGTTATCACCATAACAATTTCTCCTCAATATAAGGACAAACCAAGCCCACACACGCATCACCGCTCTAAGAACTGATGGTTTCGTTCAATGAAAGTGATGCAAGTTGATCAGCGGGATTGCTCGTCTGCTGCTGCTGCTGTTGCTGTTGCTGCTGCTGAGCAACATTCCTCAAAACCTCCATTGCTTCCGCAACTTTTGCTTTTAAAGCATCTGGAGACTCTAGCAAGTGCAAAACCTCAGTCTGGTCCATCTCCAAAAGCATGCCGGTCACCTTGGCTGCCATTTCATGCTCAAGCTGATCCACAAGTGGATACAAATTCTCACCCAGCATCTACACCAATGTACACCAATGACGTAAGAAAGATGAAACTCATCACTTTCAATTATAAATGTATCAGCACAATTGTCCAAATCTGATGATAGGCATTTTATTCTGCCCATAAAATAAATATATAAACCTACTATTATGGCATAGAGCATACCGTTCTTTGATGATCAGGCGTTGCATTTGCAAGAGCAGAAGCCAAAGCACTGATAGGGATAGGCTGAGCCATGGAAGCATCACGTAGCGCCATGCCACCCATATCATATGGAACTGAAAGCATGCCACCAGCAACCCCTGGCATTGGAACTTCGGGCATGTTACGACCACCTGGGGGGTAACGATACATACGTGCCCTTGGCATCATCTGGTAATTCCAACAGTCATATCATACTATCAGAAACCAATCCAATTTATTTAAAACAATATATATAAAATATAAAAAGGCATCTGTTACCTGCTGTTGCTGCATCATGGGAACAGGTTGCTGGTTTGGTTGTACTGGACCTGCTCCAGCACGCCTTCCCCCTTGTCTTTGACCCTGCTGGCCCTGAGGGACCATAGGCACAAAGAAATTCGGCATTGGTGGTCCACCAGGCCTCATTCCAGGAACAAGTTGCTGCTGATACCCATACCCAGGCTGCCATATTCCACATTTCTTATAAGTTCTACGGAGAAGAGAGTAAGAACACTGCCTACTTGCGTTACCAGAAAAGGCATTATTTTCAAATTATTAGTTGAGAGTAGAAAGGGGGGCTTACCTGAGGAGGAATCATAGCAGGGGGACCTTGACCGTAAAAAATTTGTTGGCCAAGACCTGGACCACCTGGAGGATACATCGGCATACGAGGAGCAACATTAGGTGGCATAGCAACTGGGCGCATCTGGGAAAACTGTGCCTGTACACAAACAGAGCAAATCAATACCACAACTCATCGGCCCTGAACCAATCAAAACTACTTTTTTAAGCATAACAGAATTACCAAGTGGCAATGCGGCATAATAATAACAATTTGTTGTACCCTATTTGGAACGAACACGATTAACAACTTAATAACTCGTAAAACAACAGGAGTGGCATAATTTAGGAAGGCGGCTTCCAAAAACTAGAAAACAAATTAACATCAGGAGATCTCCAGGCTTAATGTCCAAAAAAAAGATAAACTCCAAAGTCTAACTGCACAAATTTGAGTATTTATTCAGTTGAGCAGAATAGATGTACCTGTAGTCTTGCCCTTCGATCTTCCTTCCGTTGTGCAAGTGCGACATAAAGCGGCTTGTTAGCAACCATTTTGCCATTCATCTCCGAAAGCTGTAAAAACACCAAAAACAACAAGTAAAAACACTAATTAAACAAGCCATCATGTACTTTGAAGGTCACAAGAAATCAACTTACCGCTCGGTTTGCCTCTTCAGAAGTTGAGAAAGCAACAAAACCTGAGCCCCTACTAATCCCACTAGGGTCCCGCATAACCTACAAAAATACAAGACACAAATATGATGATGAAACCTTCAGCACATGAAAAAATAAATGGTGGTTAAGTAGAAAGGAAAACACTAATTTCCACCTTGCATGAAGTAATAGTGCCAAATTCTGCGAACAACTCCTTCAGTTTATCATCATCAACGCTATCATCTAAATTCTTCACATACAAGTTAACCCCTTGAAACTTATCTACTGTTTCCTTTGTAGTCTGATCGAAACGCCCTTTCAGCTCAACCTCTCTTTCCGACTTCTTCTGAGCTTTCCCAACATACCACTCTTTGTCATCAGCTTTTCGCCCATTAAGAGCTTCAACAGCGTTACCGGCATCCTCAGGGTTCTCGAAGTTAACAAACCCAAAACATTTGGATTTACCATCGCCATCCCTCATCACAACAGCACTAGTAATGGGTCCATATTCACCAAAGATCTCCTTCAGCTCGTCATCGGTCGTAGACTCTGCAAGATTTTTCACAAACACGTTGTTGAACTTTGTCTTGCTAGTAGCAGAATCTCTTTCTTGCTTGCGAAGAAATGGACCAACGAAAACAGGTTTATCATTCAAGAGCATCCCATTCAGCTTATCAATGGCTTCCTGGGCAGATTCCTCTTTGTCATATTGCACAAACCCATATCCTTTTGACTGGCCAGAACCATCTGTAGCTATCTTGCAAGAGAGAATAGTCCCAAATGTAGAAAAGGTATCATGCAGTGCTTTATGGTCAATAGCCTTGTCAAGATTCTGCAAGAACAAAACAATATGAACAAGAATATGATACACACCTCTTCATCATACTATGAAGCCAAAGAAAGCAATCAAATTGAGTACGATACAAAACCTTGATGAATATATTAGCGGTCCCACTTTTGCGGATGCTGGGATCACGATGGGAATACATGATCCTAATGGGCTTCCCGTTGAGAGGAGTGAAGTTAAGCACATCCAGTGCTCTTGCAGCTGTCAAAAATAACAACATACATAAGAATCCGGACACTTTAATTAAATAGAAGAAGCTGCTGCCAACTCATCACCACAAATGCACGGAATAAGGCATCATTTCTCGTGTGTTATTCTATACTAACTAGGACTTCCAGTTTTGAGAGATAAGAGTTAGCGACTAACTGTGCCACCGTGCCTTGGGAAAAGCATCCTCGCAAATTTATATGTACCGAAAATGCAATACCAAAATAACTAACCATCTTGAGACTTGAATATACAAGTGCATCTCCTTCAGCTTCATGCAAATGCAGTCCACTCTCCATTTCAGAGAGTGCTATTTTAATAGTTCAATTATTCCGTTCAGAATAACAAATAATAGTTGATTGCATGGACAGAGTTATATAGTAGTGCAGTATATGGAATTCTGCCACATTTATCATAAGCAATTTAACCCATTACCCATAAATCGACTAAATTATCTAAATGATTCATAATAAACATATAGCAAGACGATTTCACTTATATCATGCTGCAATTAAGGACATAAACTGACAAAAACAGAAACAAACTTGCTCAACTATCATTACTATAATCAACTGTCACCAAATTCACGCAAGACCGCAAGACAATTGATTCTTACACTCAACCAAAGGAAAATGCAACTTGCAGAACAATGAAAGGTTATCAAAAGGTTACCTTCTTTCTTTAATGTTAATATACTCAAGAATTCTCACAATATAAACAAAACCCTAAATTTGCATAACCAAACCCTAAATAGATAAACAATAAAGACTAACCTTCTTGGAGGGAAGCATAATTAACATATCCATACCCTAAGGATCTTCGAGTACTCAAATCCCTGCAAACCCTAACAGATACGACTGTTCCAATTTGACTAAACATATCATAAAGCTGAGAATCCGTCACACTGAAATCAAGGTCACCAACATACAAAGATGTTGACCCAAACTGATTTCCACCAGCAGCAGCAGCGTTAGCTGCTCCATTAGGTCCAGAAAGTGGAGGTTGAGGTTGTGCTTGAACTTGCGCCATCGAATCAAATCCAACGAAAACTTCTTGTTCTTTTTTTATTTTTGAGACTTTTTTTATTTTTTTTTATTTTTTGCTTCTCTCTCTTCCAAACGGAACCCTTAAAAGATAGATCGAATCACACCAGGAACTGATAATAACACTGATAGATTGATAGGGTTTTTTTGATAAGTCGATACTTTTTTTGGGTTTTTTTGATAGAATTTTTTTTCCTCTTTTTTTTAGGGTTTTATGGATAAAAAGCGAACTAAGTCGATAATCGAAGATCCGAACGAAGAAGATCGAAAGGATCTGTTGAAGACGACGCAGAAAACTGAAGAGAGAGAAAGAGAAGAAGGGGAATGAGGAGCACGAGAAGATAAATAGTAAAATAGTAGGGAGTACGGTAACAGAGAAGAGGAGTAGAAAATATGGGGAGGCCAGCCCTGTGAACTGCACCGCGCAACTGCACTCTATGAACGGTTACGTTTATATATGAACCGTGTGGAAAGCCTACATGTTTACTTTTGGTTTGGGTCATGAGAGCACAATTTATGAATAATGAGAGTATTTTCAAACTTATTTATGATGAGGCAATGTTTGAAACTTTCAAAATTCTTATCTACATTGAGACTGTTATAATTTAGGGAGTGTTTGGCAGCCATCTATATGTTTTTCTTTTTAATTTAATCAAGTTGAAATGTTAGAAGCTAGGTTGGTAGCACAATTTCATAATTATTTTTATTTTTTTTCACAATTTCATAATTACTTTAGCAAGTAAAAGCATCTTCAATGGAATTTCGGGGTGGTTGCTAGGTGGTGTTTCAAGACATCGGTTAGAAGGAAAAAAAATAACAAAATTCCTGGTTTAAAAAAAGTTGATGTTCAGCCGTTTATAATCAAATTCTATCCCTTTTAAATTGAAAGAGAATATAAGTGAAAGATTAGGTTTTGCACTGTGGGTGAAGAGGAAGAACAAACTAAACGGCTAAAAATCAATCGTTTACGTTCAGTTCCGCCTCAAAAAAAGCTGATGTTCAGCCGTTTATAATCAAATTCCTTTAAAAAAAGGCAAAGTTCAGTCGTTTATAATCAAAATTCTTTAAAAACGTTGATGTTCAGCCTCTGTCTTCCATATCTTTTACAAAAAAACAATCTTCAGCCGTTTTCACTTGAACGGCCAATCATCAGCCGTTTAGGCTCCACTTTCAGCCGTTTAGGCTCCACTTTCAGTCACTCTTTCGAACGAAAGACCCTTTGAACGATTTTGGAGGAAAGTGGGGATAAATTCAAACATAGTAGCATCAAATTAGGTGATTTGATGCCACTCTTTTATTTTGGAAGAGGTAGACCAAACTCTACCCATAGCCCTTGCTCTTATGAAGTTCGATAATTTCATTCGGAATGCAAGTGGAACAACCTATTGGTAAATATGAAAAAGCGGGGATACCGAGATACACCACCAACTTTTAGTTTTCGTGAACCTAGTTGATTGTGGTTGTTTGAACGATCTCACAAATCAATGTTCAAACAACAACCTGAGTATAGTTCAGAGAACCGAACCCTAACAAGAATGTAGTTCTTGTAGATCTCAATAGAGGTGGATTCACTCAAAGGTTATGAATTAACAAACTTGCAATTACTTCTATTATATAGATCAGAGACAATATAATGCTGAAGGGAAAAGTAATGCAAGACACCAGAATTTTGTTAACGAGGAAACTGCAAACCTACCAGAAAAACCCCGGGACCTCGTCTAGGTGTGAACACCCTTAGTATGAACGGTATATAGACGCTAGTCTACTCTCAGACTTCGGACTGGACTATATCGAGACTGAATTAACCCTACAAACAATTCAGCTACCAATGTGTTCCTACGTCTCTTGGCTCCCGCAGTAGCCTACGTACTTGATTCCCCTAGATGACGTCCTTTACAGGCCTAGGAGTTGTTCCACTTCCCTTCGTGAAGACTAGCGCTACCCTGCCTCTAACAGGACGCCTAAAAGTATCCAAGTAACTAAACAAGAATACGATTGTGATTTCCTTTAAACTTAAAGTCAAGGTTAATGGAAATCGATATGTTGAATAGGGCTTATTGATCTAGCCTAAACAAGTTTACCTCCAAACGCTTGACGAACTTAGTATGAAACCTAGTTCGTGAATTTGCGTTGGGAACTTCTAGGGTTTACGATACAAGATCTACCTTACGAAGTTCTATCAAATCTTGGTCGTGATAAGATTGAAAATATTCAATCGACCCAAGATACAGGATGGAATTTTACTTCCGACCTGTGCTTCACGATCCTCAAGTGAAGTCTTTCAATAGTCGTAGTCCAAAAGGACTTCGAGATGACGACCAACCTTTATGCAAGGATACACAGATGTTTAGAGGATTGAGATTGTATCTTGCAGAAGGTCATCTATTTATAGTGATCACCAAGGGAGGCTTTGCTTAAAGTTTAAGCAACCTTGAGTAGGGCTCAAGCAAGTTCCGGAACTAAGAAAGTCCATAGCTTGATTACCCATTCTCAATCTTCTATGAACTTTGGACTAGGCCAAAAGAAGACTCAACCTTGTTTGAAGGTTTGCAACTTCTGGTCCAATATATGTTTGGACATCGCTTTGCGACTTCTGGTTCAAATACTTGTTTGAACATCGCTTGGATTAAGTAGTTGAATTCCATGGGCCAAGTAATGACAAGTCCGAGAACTAATCATGCCTAGACCGAAAACTTCAAGATATGGAAGTTGGGAGTTTTCGCATGGCTTATATGTACGCGTTCATAGAGCAGTCAATAGAGTTCAGGAGAATTCTTGAACTTGTATGTACGCGTTCATACAGACTTTGCTCGTTCTCTGAAATGCCAAAAGCAACATATGTACGCGTGCATGAACGCGTTCACGTTGGGGTCATTTCAAGAGACAATTCAACATACTCTACCTATACATATTATCACAAGTGTGACAAATGAAAAGGCGAAAATCCTAGAATACCTTCGGATCATATAAACAACATCATTGACTATTGGTATGATATAAATGGTAAATACGATACGGAAAGGAAAAACCTTTCTAACCTTCAGCGAGGACGTTATAATTTATCAAGTAGTAAGCTTCGGTCTTCGTCTTCATCAGTCTTCGTCTCGATTACCTAAAACTATCCTAGTCCGAGGTTGTAGAGTAAACTTATCAAGGATTGTGTTTTTGTCTCATAAACTTGACAACTGACTTGAGATAGCAACATCAGTGGGTTCAACCGAGCAATGCTCTAACAATCTCCCCCTTTGTCAATTTTAGTGACAAAAACCAATCTTACATATGGATTCAAAAAGTAAAATCTTTTAGCCCTAACCATAATGTACTTGATCTTCTTGTAATCTTCAGCGTCTTCAAATAAGAGTGTCCCTGCAAGCGAAGATTCAAGGTATAGATAACAAACTCAAAGTCACCACACATCTTGGTTTCTAGAAGGACATAGTCCAACAAGAGTTTGTTATGCAATTGAGTAGTATGTAAAACTTGTAAGCATATTGCATCGATGCTTCAAGATACTACACAATTTGATATGTTTTCCCCCTTACTCAATACACTAACATTTGCTTTGACATGACAAGCACATCGATTTTACTCCCGCTATGACAATGCCGTAGACATTTGTCGTAGTAAATAGAAAGATTTTACTCCCCCTTACTACAAGATTTCTCCCCCTTTTTCCATAAAAATAGACAAAGAAAATAAATATAGGAATCCTCATAAAATCGCAATAATCAATGTAGACAAAGGTAAACATACCTGAAACGAGAGATAAAAAGATGCAATTATCTCGTAGATTCCGCAGCCGCACTCCCCAAAAAGATATTACCATGAAGCACAAGTTCAAAAAGAACTCTCCCTCATTATGTGTCATTCCATAAGGAACAACGCGACTACCTTCCCAAGAAAGGTTTTAGAATAAATTCTTGGGTACAATTTTCACAAGTGAAATTGTAGATATGTTTTTCTTTCCTAGCCAGTTACGGTCAAATAGGAATTCAAGGTTTAATGTTCCTATTTTCTCAGAGAGTTTCGGTCAACCATCGCCTTTAGAGAAAACATTAGGTTACCCCTTCCTAGTGGTTGTAAGACTAAGAATTAAAGGTACACATTTAATCCAGCGGAGTTCAACATTGTAGTCTACGAGGTACCTTATTATCAAAAATCGTCTCCTCTTAGCCATAAGAGTCAGAAGCATGGATTTTGATAATCCATCATGAACTGCTTTACCCGAACGGGTGATATGGCTAAAAAAGCAAGTTCACGGTTTTGTAATACATTCATAGAGATAATCAATTAAGATCAAGCATTACAATCATCAATTAAGATTTTAATTTAATAACCTCGATTAATTGATGTAAACTAGGTAATGCAATTTAAGCAAATCACTCATAAAATTTAAAGTCAAGATGACTTAGGCAAGAATGCCTCTTATTCTTGAACAAAGAATTTTGAGAAATTTTGTATTTGGGTCGTAGGTTTTGGTATATTAGAAGATTTGGGTCGTAAATTTGTCCAGTGGAAGATTTGGGTCGTAAGACCGCCAGTCAACTTGGTCAACTAACGGTACTGTTAGTGTCGTTAAATATATTAGTTATTATATTAATAGTGACCCCACCATGTGAGATGAACCGAAGTCTACCAGACTACCACCGACGCCACCCACAACATCGCCATTGGAAAGTATACGGTGATCCATTTCATTAACAGTAGGGGCTTCTAAATTTTTCTTTAAGTAATTCGATTAATGGATTTATAGATTTACTGAAAGCCATTGTAAGAAAACTAGATTTTCTTTAACCTGGGATACTGGAAGAATTTTAAATTTTCAATTGTTCCGTTTCTTTTGGGACTTTTGTTGAATAGCTGTTGTGCGTGAAACTGCTGCAAAGAGGTTTAGAAGTTTTAGGAGCTATTATAAAATCTTTCTGCGATGAGGGGCTGAAAAAGGAAGCCCTTATTATTCAATCAGATATGGAGAAAACAGGTTTAAATAGACATTGATGAATGCTTATGCTAAAGTAAACCAATCGAAGAAGCAGAAGGTCTTTATACAGAGATGAAATACCGGGCAATTCGACCAACATCCGCTACCGATAACATGCTAATGGATGCGTACAACAAGAGAATGCAGCCTGATATCGTCGAAGGAAGATTTGCTTTTAGAGATGCAGAATTTGGGATTGGAACCGAATGTTAAGTCATACCTGTGAGTGCTTATGGGAGGCAGAAGACAATGAGTGACAAAGCTGCAAATGCTTTTTTGAGGATGAAAAAGGTCGGGTTAAAACCTGCTGATGAAGATTTTGAACAAGCTGAAGAAATGAGGAAGAAGAGTAAGAACAACAGCAGCCTAAATTACTCTATTACCGTACACGTGGATCACTCTGGACCGTGTACTTAAATTACTTAACGGTTTGTTACTTGACCAGGTTGACTGACGGTCTTACGACCCAAATCTTCCATTGGACAAATTTACGACCCAAATCTTCTAACATACCAAAACTTACGACCCAAATACCAAATTTCTCAAGAATTTTTCTCATCTAGATAATGTAAAGAAAAAAAGTTTATTCTTGAGTTACCTCCTTCTCTGGTTCTTCATAGGTAGTCCAGTCTTGTTCAATAGGAGCTACTCTTGAAGTGAGGTAAGTGACGAGATTGGTGAGTTTGTTAAACTCCTTGCTTAAACTTAAAACGTGTTCAAGAACAACGTCAAGTTTCATATCGGATGCCTTTCTTTGTTCTTCAGAGATGCATGGAACTGAGCATTGAGCAGATAATGCTTTATTCTCTTGAGTCATACTAGATTCACTGCCTGAAGATTCAATTCGAATCTTTTTACTGGAGGGAAGAATGACAGTCCATGTGTTGTCGTTCATCTTGCAGTTTCAGTTCTAAGGAGAAAAGAATTCCTTCTTTTGGACTGATTGAATAACCCTTCCTACTCTACCTTATATAAGGTTCAGACACAGAGTTTAGGATTTTCAAGGGTCAGGTTTTCGTTCATGACAAGTTGCGAACGTCCTTTAAACAACAGTTTCGTTGAGGTAAAAAAGGACATTTTTAAGCATAGTGTGACCACAAGAGTACATCTCATAAGACAATTTTTTACCTCCAGTAATAAGTTTAAAATGTCAACAATATGATAATTAGAGCATATATTCCTTTTGGCTTTCTCATAGTGATTCCCATGGATCTTGTTCTCGACTCTTGCCTTAGGAGCCAGAGGCAGGGGGAATTCTAGAAGTAGCACAAAAGATGTTGGCATCCACATCGAGTCATTACATTTTGGACTCTTTTAATATGATGTGATAGCACCTTTATATTATAAAGTCTTGTTTCGGCTCACTGCAATTTCAGGAGGCGTAAGATAGGTGTTGTAAGACAATTATGATGACAACATTGGTGATCATAAACCATCAGGACAAAGGATCACATAATCCCTTGAGCGTGGACACATCTCTTTTGGAGATCATTGCTCAACAAACGTAAGAGATGATAGATTATTGTCTTATTTAGATAATTGGTAAATATTTGTTTATGCACTATAAAAAAAAAAACTTTTATACAGAATCCTATTTTAGACTCTTTCTCGCTACAAGGATTACTAATAGCGAGAGTCCTGTCTCTTATAAAGAAGGGGGCACTAAGGTCATGTCTATAGGACTTCGTGAACTTCTCTTCTTTCTTTTAGAAGGGATCCACGAGCTGTTAGTAGAGGACATACCTTGTTGATCAGTCTTTCGAATCATGTCTGATAGATTCGTCTCCATGGAATGAATAATTTTTCTGCAATTTGAAAGAGACATGTTAATATTTTTCTGAAAACCAGTGTTGACAGGCTTTTTATCCTCTATGATCTGTCTGACATGCCTTTTCTCAACCCATTTCTTTACAGTCTTAGGTGAGGAAGGTTTTTTAACAGAAGCAATAACTGTAGGTTGAGATCCAAGATCACTAGGGGGTCTCATGTGAGACAACTTCTTTGGAGAAGTTCTACAATTATTCACCTTTTCACTTTTGGAGAAGACCCCTTTTGAAGTAGACAGATTATCTAATATGTTCCTGAGTACAAGGTTATCTTCTCTCAACTGTTGAGTTTCAATGTTATGAAGATACATTATACGAGACAGAGAATGTCTTTCAAAATTCTGAATACGAGACTCAAGGTTTGACAACTCAAGCATGAATTTTTCCCTGTCTGCTTTATGTTCAATCCGTTCATTTTCAAGATATTTTTGAAGCAGGGTGATTTTTTCTGTCAAGAGACAGATTTGCTTATCTTGATGGATATCATCATGTTGAGCACTTAATGATAAGCAAGATAAATGCATACAGAGATCCTTATGTAATGGAGTGAGCCCCAAGCGTTCCTCTTCTGGACAGTCTAGAGTCGTGTTGAAGGCTTTTAATTTATCACAGTAGTCTTTGTTAGGGCAATCAGGAGAGATATGTCCATAACCTAGACATTTGAAACACTGTGGTAAATCCTCTGTATTTTCCCAATTCTGTTTTTTGTTATGAGAAGAAAAAGTACGTGGGTTCCTTTTCTTTCTTAACAATTGAGAGACGAGAGAAAGTAGTTTCCGTTCCTCATCATTCAATTCAGAATCAGTATTTTTATCAAGAGGTGTCTCAGGA
>JAJJMA010136017.1:0-13027 GCA_023529015.1 Papaver nudicaule
CAGCACATCTTCTTCTGACAGCTAATCTTTTCCACGTACAGCGGCATTCATCAGCGGTATTCTCCTACAATGAAAGGACATTGAGAAATATTTGGATACAGCGGTATACATCAAGATAGCATCAGCGGCATGGCCTCGACAAAAGCTGAGTAAGTTGGTTGAGCATTTAATACTGAACAGAACGGTCGGATTGTCAGAGTTGACTGGCTGACTCAGTGGAGTTCGAGTCATCGATCTTATCCAATGAAGAGGAAGGACGCTGAAGATGTAAAGAATAGGCGCTGAGATATTGAAGAAGGACGGCGGTATAGAAGATGCTAGGAAAAAGACAAGTAGTGTCAGAATAATTTGTATGTATTAGCTGTACTCCACTATATGTTAGCGCCTATATAAGGCTGAGTATGCCTACTGAGAGGAGGGTTGGAAAAAGTGATTGCTAGGGTTTGGTTTACTGAGAGGAAGATATTCCTTACTCTCCTTAGCCCAAACTGATAGTAGGATCTTAAATAAGCTGTAGAGTGATAATCCTTTGCAAGGTGAGATGCAAGGAACTTGTTAATGATAATCAATATATGAGAGTTGTTGCTGGTTTATCTATATGCTGTGTTTTCCCTTTGTGTTAAGTATTGTATGTATGTTCTAGTGTTAGTATATATATGTTTTACCTTAAGCATATTTATTATGTCGTGTTTATGGTCTTTAAATAGGGGTGTATTGGTAAAATCTCTACTTTGGGGATTTTACCAACTACATTTTGGCGCTAGAAGAGGTTTGAACCTGTGTTTTTCAAAAATTTTCTTCTTGTTTTAATGAAACTTAAGCTATTCTGTGTGGTAATGAGGTTTTTAAGTATTGGTTATGCTGCTGTGTTTAATGGTTGGTTAAACTTTCTATTTATGGAAATTATGAGTATGTTTACTGTTGTTTAAGGAGACTGAACCTTAAAAGGCTCCTGTGTTAGGAAGTATTGAATGTCTTTAGCGTGATTAAGGGTGTCTTAACAGTACATATGTTGCTGATGGTTCTTAATCATAAGTATGATGGTAAACTTGTCAAAATCTTCCTCTTATAGAAGTCTGTGAAAGTATTGTTGCTGTCAATCTTTATTAAACCATGGAAAAACCTTTCTGTTAAGATGTGTTGGGCGTCATTAGTGTGTTAATAGTTGTGTTTAGATGTGGTTCTTCTCATTCATAAGGGCATAACATAATTTCTTCTTCTTAACTTATAAAAAAAAAAGAGATTGCTGTTTTTCATCCATAAAGATGTTGGGTCAAAAACTAGAATTTCAACCTTTTCTTTCTCTGTTATGCTTGAACATATAATAAGGGTTTCATGTTTAGTTGTCATAAAACTTTTCTTTCTTTGATACGTCCATATATGTTGTTATGAGTCTAGGATGACGATAGATTTCCATGTTGAATTTGATTCTTGGTAGATAGCATTTCGGTAGTTAGGCTTAGTGTTGGTGTTTCCTATTTTACGTGTCATAGTGAGATTTTGGATTAAAGCTTTGTGAAAATTCATTAGCAAAATCTAAGTGCCGTACAGATTTTGATCTATGGTATGAATATGATTGTCAAACTTTGGTGTTTTTAGGGTTTCCATGAGTTTTCAAAATTTAGGGTTTTTCTTTCAACTGCCGACAAGATTAGGTCATGCTCTGCAAACATTGCTGTTGTAGTTCTGAGCTATTTCGTTTGTTTCCTACTTTATCAGAAACTGCTCAACCACCTCCACTAACGAATTTGGCATTTGCTAACAGTCAAGCTAGCTTAATACTGTCAGGAAGTGCTTTTGTTGTTTTCTACACAGGATACCAAATGGCGACTAAGCGGAAAGGGAGTATAGCTTCAACAAGTAAAGCTCCAAAGTTCCCCATACCCGCTCAGTCAGTACCCCTTCCTAATCGACATAACTTGAGAAGTTCAGCGGTACCACCGCTAGGTTTTGCACATGATTTTTTCTTGAGCGGCAATACAAATCAACAGGCAACAACGCCACAGCCGATGATTCAGCAACAACAGCCAACAACGCCAACACCAGAACAACAGCAAACAGCAGCAATGCAGACAGCAGTACCTCAACAGCAGACAGCGGCTATGGATACTGTTCTGATACAAGACATAACACACTTGGATGGGATACCAGAAGAAGATGAGGAAGAAGAAGTTCCAGCGCAAAGTAAAGGAAAAGCAGTGGATGACAACACCATCAAAGAAACAGCGATTCCCAGCGAAACGTCTCATGCAATTGAAGGATTATCAAGGGTAGTAGGTGGCAATCTCAACACTAATGGGTTACCCCCAAGAGCAGCTGGCAACACTTCAAAAGAGGTAGGAGGTAGTAGTAGAATGGTGGCAGCTGTCGGAACATCAAGAACGACGCCAATAACAGTGTCAGAAGGAAAAGCAGGATCCACTAGCGCTACTGAAGAAATGCTAAAGAAGTTTTTTGAACAAAGCACCATAAATCAAGCTCAGATGCAGTTGCAGATGCAAAGACAGATGGACATTATCCTTCAGAGCAATTTACAATTGGCAGAGCAGCATAGGCAGTTAATGGAAAGTCGTAGCAGAAGTCGCTCAACTCGTACAGTGCACAAAGCTCAAAAGAGCAGATCTACAAGACCAGAAGTGGCGGCATCTACAGTGAAAAAAGAAGAAGGAAGTAAGAAGACCGGGAAATCTAATCATGGCGAGGAAAGTTACGCCGACTCGGGCAAATTGGATGATATACAAGAATATGTTGCAAAGAGGTTACGCCGTATGGAAAAGAAGATAGAAGAAGCCGCAGGTCAGCCAAAAGATGATAAATTAAAGAAGGCAATCTTAGAGGCAAAAAAGACACCATTACGCATGGACATGTGTCCATGAAATTTAGTATGCCAACTTTTACATCAATCTTCGACGGTACAGGAGATCCAACCCTACACTTGTAATGTTACAGGAGAGATTTAACGGCATGGACCGGCTCAGATCCAATAATGTGCATGTCGTTTGCCGCTGCTCTCAAGGATGAAGCCTTCCTTGGCTTGGTTCGGCGGTCTGAGAGAGAAGTCAATTGCGAGATACACACAGTTGGAAGAGAAATTCATTAACTATATACAAAACAAGAGAGTGCGCCCTGGGGCAGAAAAGTTGTTTTATAATAAGAAAAGACCCATGGAAACGTGTAGAAGTTATATTATGGGGTGGAGGAAACTTTGTAGTGAAGTGGGATCGGCGGTATCCGACAAAGAAAAGATGAGGGCATTTATTAGCTCAATGGAAACAACGGATAAGATGTTCCAATCTTTATATTGGACTCCAGTAGCAGATATAGGAGAATTGAGAGCTAGACAAAATGAATGGTTGATATATGAAGAAATGCAAGAAGAAGAAGAACGCCAGAAGAAGGAAAGGGCAAAACATGCTCATTCTATCAACAATTTGTCGCCAGAAGAACAAGAAGAAGCAAGAAAAGAATGGATTATAAAGGAGCACAAAAAATTGGAAGCAACAGCAGCAACACCCTCAGCGGCAGTCGTCCCACATCAGCAGCCACAGGAACGACAGCAGTATCAATAGAACGGCACTCAGCAATGGAATCAAGGAAAGAGAGATACTTATGCAGGAAGAGATGATCAAGACAACAGAGGAGGATATGATAATAGAGGTAGATACGCCAACAACGATAGAAGGAATTACGGCAACAACAGAGGAGGATATGACAACCGGCGACAAGGTAATGGTGATAGAAGATTCAATAATGACAATCGAAGATTCGGCGACAGAAAGCCAGGATATCCAGACTTCCAGGACGCCACACTACCAAAACTGCGTGTCACATATACCGATGCATGGGGACAGATAGAGAGTTCAGCATCAAGGAATGAAATACGCTATCCTTTTAATAGAGGAAATCCTATGAACAATATTTCCAATACCAGCCAGTATTGCCAATACCATCAATTTCATGGTCATTCAACTGAAAACCGCACAGGAGTTCAGAGAGAAGTGCATAGATTCATCCGTATGGGAAGATTCCAATATTTCTTGGAGTTACCTCCAGCGCCACCAATGGAGGTTCAGCCAATCCAGGTTGTACAGCCAAAGCCTGAAGTTTTTGAAGTCGAAGTTCAGCGTGATCTCAAAGAGTTGAATTGTTTCTCTATTGTACATTCAACAATCAGTAGAGATGAATTCCATAATAATGTAATGTCAAGGATTCATAAGAGGGATAAAGATGGTAAAGAGATTTTCAGTGTCGCCGTCAAGAACAGTCCACTATTAGAATGGATGAAAAAGCCAGTCAGTTTTTCAGCGGTAGAATTATCACCTGAGGCAAGAAATCATTTGAATCCATTGGTCTTAACTATCCAAATAGGAAAATTCAAAGTTCCAAGAGTGCTGGTGGATCCAGGAAGTTCTGTTGATATTCTATTCAATTCAGCGTACCAGGCCATGGATTCTAAAGAAGAACCGGTAGAGTCATTAGTTCCTTCCTCATACAGCATCTATGGATTTAATGGGATAGCGTCCAAGCCTAAGGGAGAGGTGAAGATGAAGGTTGTCACATGCAAGACCTTGATCATGGATACTACCTTTTGTGTTGTGGATGTAGACTCGCCATATGCAGCAATCCTTGGCAGACCATGGTTACACAGCATAAAGGGAGTACCTTCGACCTATCATCAGCGGTTGCGATTTCCAACTCCAGAAGGGGTAGCAGAATACATTGGCGACTCTTCTACGGCAAAAGCATGCAATGAGGTAGACGTCAAGATGCGTGAAACTCGAAAGGCCAGACTGAATGAGAAAAAGAAGCAGACCAAAGAAGCAACCAAGACTAAGGAAATAAACTCATT
Source organism: Papaver nudicaule (assembly GCA_023529015.1). Taxonomy (NCBI): domain Eukaryota; kingdom Viridiplantae; phylum Streptophyta; class Magnoliopsida; order Ranunculales; family Papaveraceae; genus Papaver; species Papaver nudicaule. Next base: position 4,850 of record JAJJMA010136017.1, read on the forward strand.
AGTTGTTGACCCTAACAAATATATTCTTTCTGTAAAGGAGGGTGACTCCACAGCAAGTCCTTCAGAAACACCCTTATAGCAACTAAAGGAACCTTCGCCTATGGGAGAGCCATAATTGCATTTCACAGCGGTAGAACCTACAAGGGAGATCAACATAGGCGAGGAAAATACTCCTAAGATAGTAAAAATTGGTACCCTATTGAATGAAGAAGAATCTCGGCAGTTAGAAGCTTTACTAAAAGAATATGTGGATGTTTTTGCTTGGGGCATGAATGAGATGCCTGGTATTGATCCAGAAACTACATGCCATAAGTTGGATATAGATCCAAAAATCAGACCATTCAAGCAGTGTCCAAGGAAGTTGGCACCAGCGTACAAGGAGGCGGTGGAAGCAGAGATTGACAAGATGAGGGCGTCAGGAATCATTAGGCCAGTTCAATATCCGGAGTGGATAGCTAATATGGTGGTGGTTCCTAAGAAGAATAAAGGGGTAAGAATTTGCATTGACTTCAGCGATTTGAATAGGGCGTGTCCCAAGAATAGCTTTCCATTACCAAGCATAGATCATACTGTCGATGCCACTTCTGGGCATGAATTACTATCCTTTATGGACGGCTATACACCATATTTTGCTGGTCGCAACGAACCCTGGAAGGTTGCTATTCCTGGTCGCAACGGTCCAACTGCTGTTACGAAAGGTGGTGTAACAAAATTTCGAAACGGCTTTGTCCCTGTTGCGATTTTTGGGCTGCAACGGAAATTGCAACGGTTTGTGGCCCGTTACAGTCCATTTTGGATGCAACACTATCTGAACCGTTGCGAAATTTTTTACTGAAGTCAAAAAAATGACCAGGTCAAAGAAGACCGACCTTGACTTTGACCTAGTCAGTCTTTGACCTGGTCAAAACAAGGTCAGTCAGACTTTGACCTGGTCAATACAAGGTCAGTCAGACTTTGACCTGATCAAAAAAATATCAGCCAGACTTTGGCCTGGTGAAAGAATGGTTCTAAGTGTTTCAGCTAGAACTCTTATCCACAGAGGCGGACCAAAAAAGGGCCACCACGAGCAACAGCCCAGAGTGAAACCTTCGGTGCTTCATGTAAAGGGCACTGCTGGTTCCCTGGTAAGTTTACAAGATGTAGACATTTCCCAGAGTGAAACAGAGAGACAAACAAAAGCTGCTGTGCCTGGATCAAATAACAAAAACAGAGGCATACAAATTACATACTATCAAGAGTGATTGGTCATGAGTAAATTTTGATCCTGATAGTTATTGGGGTCCGACAGATGGGACATAGCGATAGATCGCTCCCGCATCCTTGGCATGTCTGCAAAAATAAAATAAAAAGCATAATCAATTAAACATTAATGGAATCAATGGCAACTTCAAAAATCCAGGAAATGAAAATTGGTAGTATGAGATATTGGAAACTTAAAGTACCAGATGTCCGCATCCAAAAACAAGATTCCTAGAATTCTCAAAACATATAGGACAGACTACTACATGTAAAGCAAACAAATGACATCCAGAGCGTAAATATAAGCAGTGAATATAATTACCTCAAAAACTCATCGTACTTATGTCTTATACCTCTTCATGGGTGTCCTCTGCCAAGCGAGAAATCGAAGGACCAGTACTATTGGCAGTATCCTCACGTGGTTGTGGATCAGTAGGACAGGGTAAAGGTGATTGCTGGTGATTAATGGGAGGAGGCAGTGGATTCCTCCACCTCTCGTGCACGCGGCTGCAAGAAAATGTGCATTTGACATTGAAATTCTTTTCAAAACATAAGGTTAAACTGATTAAACATTCTCACTCTGTCAAACCCTTACCCAAAATGCTGAAGCTCTAAGGTTGCAAGGTACTGTGAAGGTAATTCCATTAATGCTGCTAAAGCAACTTCTTTGCGCATATTCTCTAAAGAGTTATCTCGGCTAAAGATTTCCGTAAAATTCACGAACTGCAAAGGAGAAACACAACTGAGAAACTGAATGAACTTGAAACATCAAAAACGAAAAAAAAAGAATTTCTAATGGGTTGGCATTTGGGATCATAAAGCGCTACTGCTTCAATCAAATTACGAACCTGAAAATTATCAAATGTTCGATGGGGAATATTATTGTCAAACTCCTTCATCATGTCCTAAGGTCCGTCACCAACACCAACTAAAACAATTGATAATGGGTATGCACTACACACGTGAGGGAGATTAGCTTCACAGGTAGAAGTTCATAAACGATAATGTAAATTGCAGAAAGATTATAGTATTCTTAGCCAAAGGGTTACCTTGCTTTAACTATAGCATCAATTGTTTCCGGTTCCTGCCGACTTAAGTCACCTACTTCTGTGTCGCAACTTCTTGTTACCTATATCACCAATTTCGTGTCAAGACATCAGAATGAGATCGGAAAGTCATGAGTGCATAACACTGAGCCCGTGCCAAAGCACTAAAGGTGCTCTAGAGGATGTCAAGGCCCCGAAGTATTCTGTAAAGGATTTTTTTCAACTTAGATCTTTTTATTTTACATTAATACACTTAACTAATGGTGGAAATAGCCGCAACCACCATTAGGCTCGGTCATTTCATAGTCACTTACTCAATTGCTAGCTTACCAGTGACCTTCAAAGGCAGAATTATATGAACTGAAAAAATAAGACTTACATGACCATCTGCAAAAATGAGCAAAACATGATATCGACGTCCATTGTTCTCCACGATATCTATAGCCGTTTCAATTATGGGAGCGAAAGATGTTGGCCCTGTCATATTTATAGAAGAAACTGACGTTCCTGGTTGATCTCTACAAACAATTTAACATGATATAAAGAGACAATTTGAACAAACCAGCTAGGCGAACTTGAGGAACAAGTTCTCAATAACGCTCCAGTACTTCCTCCACGCCTTTACATGATCTTTGATCCGTATAAAAACCAAATACATCCTTGTCAGTCGTTGATGCTGCAAGGCAAAACGGAATTCGTTTATAATGATAATTCAACAATTAGCTCTATGAGAAACAATATAAATGACAATGAGATTAAGTGATGCAGATGCACTAACCATCCCCGAAGCCAAAACAATGGATGAGATTATTATCCTCGCCATTCAAACCTGAAAGAGTTTCCCCAATAACTGTTACCGCTTGCTCGTACGGGTTTTTAATTTCACCAATGTGATGCAGAGACTTGTTGTTGAATGATTTAGCACCTGTCCACTCATTGCTCTTTGTGAAATCAATCTCGATGATCATACTTGTGGATTCTACACCAGCATCATAAGAGCAGCTAGCACCTAAACAAGATACAAAGAAAACAAAAGTAACATTTTTGATGTAACCTGCAACACAAATACCAGTTCTAAAGAATAAATTACAATTTTGAAGAGCCCTTTATCATTATTGGGTTGTGCTAATACATACCTGGTCTAAGGTGTCATAGTTATCATCAATCTGTGTGTATCTAGACATCGATCCAGCCAGAAGAACAGGCTCTTAACTTGTATCTGGTTTCCAGTGGTTTTTATCACACCCTATATGCACATAAAACAGAGTACCCCTCTCTAAAGCTCAATCTAAATCTGGGAAATACATTCATATGATCTTACTAGCTAATAAAGCCATTGATGCTCTACAAATTAACATGTCTCAGTTACCAATCAAATGATGATTACAAGAAAGTCAATCTCTAAGACAAATTCATAGCAGACGAATTCAGTATGCCAACCAATTGCAAGTATCAAAATATCACTAAAGTGGATACTTGTCATTAGACATGGTCTCCATTGAAAGAAACTTTCATAGAATCATTCAGACTATCAATTTACAGACTTTTCCAAACAACACTTGTTTGTGGATTGATATATGTAATACATACTTGTTCTAGAATCATTCACAATTAACATTTTAGTCAATATCCTCACCTAATCAAGACAGAATCATACTTTTCTTGACAACAATATGTTGCGTGAGAAAAGTAGCAGCAGATTTTTCCATTGTATTGACAATGGAATATTCGGTATCATTTTCCTCATAGACAATTCAACAAGCATTGAAAGTTCACAAACTAAGTTCAATTAGAATAAAATGCATCTGCCCTCAGGTTGGCCAAAATAAAAACCTTGAATTAATACATAACTTACCTGAAAGTTCATCTTTTCAGAACCCAAAACCGACAAAAAAAAGATTAATTACCATCAAAGGACAAATGGAAGCAAAAAAAAAAAAAACCATTATTTCCTTGAATAATATTTTTTTCAGCTTCCCTTCCATCTCCGATGTTATTTACTCTGAAAATTCCATCGTATAGACTCACATCCATAAGCAGTATCAATCACCTCAGCAATCAATTGAGTTTCCCCCAAATTCCTGAAACCCTAAAAAGAACATGAAGATGATGCAGGGGGGAAATACGGTCCCGAAAGATTTATCACGATTTTCTTGGAGTCTTTACTTGCATCGAATATAAGATGAGGGCTTGCTATCGATTTCAGAAGCAAAACAACTAGATCTAGGGTTCCAGAAAAGGGTTTTCTTTTGAATTCTTCTGAGCTTCTTTTTTATGAAGGAGAAGCAGTGAAGAAGAAGAAGAAGAAGAAGAAGAAGAAGAAGAAGAGATTAGGGTTTTCTATCTTTGGATTTTCTGATAAATGGAAGAAATTCGTCTGCTGCTGCTCTGCAACTCGATGAAGGTGATGGAAGAGATGGAAGAGATGGAAGGGTTGGTATTGATGATAACGATGATGGTAGTGGTAGTAGAAAGGGTTGGTATTGATGATAACGATGATGGTGGTGGTGGTAGTAGAAAGGGGGAAAATCAAACTCTGCGTATTCAGAGCATTCGGCGGAGAAAAAATGAGTGAGAATGAAATCATCGAAGAGATATGGATAGGGTTAGATAAGGATAGGGTGGGGTGAAAATTTTCACACGCACACTCCGCACACTCCTCTAAAAGTGTCCTAAAGTGTAATGCGCCACACGCACACTCCACACACGTGAAAATTTTCTGTTGCGAAATTGAAACATAATCTAAGCCGTTGCGTCAATCCGCAACTAAATCTCTACCGTTACATCAAATCCGCAACGGTTCTAGGTATGTTGCGATTCGCAACTGCAGCAAAACCGTTGCGAATTTCAGTTGCGGATCACAGAATATGGTGTAGTGATATTCTGGGTATAATCAGATACCACTGGCAGAAGAGGATCAACGACACACAACTTTCTTTTCTACTAAAGGTTTATTTTGCTACACAAGAATGCTGTTTGGTCTCAAGAATGCCGGCGCTACATATCAAAAGATGGCCCAGGATATGTTTGAGAAATGGATAGGTAAAACTATGGAGGTATACGTTGATGATATGTTAGTCAAGAGCAAGAAAAAGAAGAATCACGTGCAAGACTTGAAGGAAATTTTTGATCACATGAGAGTAACCAAGTTGAAGATCAACCCAGCAAAGTGCGTATTCGGCGTCACATCTGGAAAGTTTTTGGGTTATGTTGTCACAAAAAAGGGAGTAGAGGAAGACCAAGCCAAAGTGAAAGCTATTTTGGAAATGCCCTCGCCGGTAACCCTGAAAGATGTTATGCGCTTAAACGGCATATTGGCGTCTCTTAACAGATTTATATCTCGGTTTTCTGATAAATGCAAGTTATTTCTCCAAATGCTGAAGAAAGGAGAAAAGTTCAATTGGACAAATGATCATGAGGATGCCTTTCAGGGAATAAAGAAGTACTTAGCCACCTTACCAGCTATTCAGCCGCCGGAACATGGAGAAGAATTGAGAGTTTACTTAGCGGCCACATCATCAGCGGTTAGTACAGTTTTAGTGCGGACAAAAGGAGGAGAGACACCAATCTACTATATTAGTCGAACTCTACAACCCGCTGAGAAAAATTATACTAAGATAGAGCAATTAATACTAGCTCTGGTTTTCGCCACTAGCAGACTTCGTCCATATTTTCATGCTCACCCCATAACGGTACTCACCAAAACTCCCATTGAAACCATTCTTCATAGTTCTCAAAGAGCAGGGCGTATTGCAAAGTGGAATGCTCAGATAGATCAGTACGGCGTGAAATATGAAATCAGGACAGCTCAAAGGTCACAAGTTATCGCTGACTTTCTGGCAGACTTTCCAATTGAAGAAGAAGAAGAAGAAACTGAAGACATCCCATTCATGGAGAAGGAAGATCCGGATGAAGGAGTCCCTGACTTGCTGAAAAGAGATCCAAATCAGTGGGAAGTATACGTTGATGGCTCAGCTAATAAAGAGGGCAAAGGAATTGGCATAGTCTTTATCTCGCCAAAAGGTTCAAGGATAGTCCACTCATTCAGATTAGAGTTCCCAGCTACAAACAATGAAGCAGAATACGAAGCGGTAATACACGCTATGAGACTCATAATCGAGATGGACATCAGCAACATCCGCCTAACTAGTGATTCCCAATTGGTCATTCGACAGATCCTAGGGAGATATGAAGCACATGATAGCTCACTAAAAAAGTATCTACAATTGGCAAGAGAATACGCTAACAAGATTACCGGCATTGAATTTAGACACATATGCAGAAATGACAACAGACATGCCGATGCACTGGCATTTATCTCTTCTATGATGGCGGATCCAGAAGTACCGGCAATAGCAATTGAAAGGTAAAAGATGTCGTCAATAGAAGAAAGAAAGCAACAGGAAGTTTTGGCGGTAGACATTGAAGAATCAGCGGAAACAGACTGGAGAACTCCTATCAGATATTACTTAGAGCATCTCACCACTCCTGGAAACAAACTGCTAGCGCATAAGGTTATAAGTAGATCAAGAAATTATGAGTTAAGAGAAGGCGTATTATACAGAAGATCATTTGCTGGGCCGTTGTTACGATGTGTATCAAGGGAGGAAGGAAAGAAGCTGTTGAAAGAAATTCATGAAGGAGATTGCGGAAATCACAGCGGGCAGAGGGCGCTGGCTCTAAAAGTGAAAATGCAAGGCTATTACTGGCCTTGGATGAATGGTGATTCCGCTGAATATGCTAAGCGGTGTAGGAATTGTCAGTTGTATGCAAATAAAATAAAGGCACCAGCAGTCTCACTAAATTCAGTATTAAGCCCTTGGCCCTTTGCCAAGTGGGGGATTGACATCATTGGACCGCTAACACCAGGATCGGGACAACGAAAATATATCATTGTGGCAACGGATTATTTTACTAAATGGTGTGAAGCTAAGGCAATTAGACAAAGAACATGAAAAGAAGTATTTACATTCATATGGGAAAATATATTCTGTCGTTTTGGTGTTCCGGCGGAAATTTGCACTGACAATGGAAAGGAATTGGTCGGCGAGAATATTGAAAACCTACTGGCGACATACGACGTTAAACTGGGAAAATCCACTCCTATCTATCCTCAAAGCAACGGGCAGGCGGAAGCCACAAATAAAACAATAGGAATGGGGTTAAAAAAGAGAGTTGAGGGACACAAGAAGGCGTGGTGTGAGCATCTCCATAATGTCTTATGGTCTTACAGAACTACAATTCGAGAGGCAACTGGAGCATCTCCTTTTTTACTCACATTTGGCGCAGAAGCGGTACTTCCATCAGAAGTTATGTTGCCAACTACAAAACATGAAGCTAGGGAGAAGAATCTCAATACAGACTTAATCTTGGTGAAACTAGACGACTTGGAAGAACAGCGGCTCATTGCTTTGACTCATATGGAAAATTACCATCGCCGTCTAGCCAGGGAGTATAATAAGCGTGTAGTGCCAAGAGACTATCAGCCTGGTGACCTTGTATTAAGGGAGGTACCGCCGTATCAGAAGAAGAAAGGATGTAAGAAGCTGGAACCTACTTGGGAAGGCCCTTATGTTATCAAGCGTGTAGCGGGTAGTGGAGCTTATGTGTTAGTTGATGAGCATGGAAAAGAACTTGAGCATCCATGGAATGCCAAGTTTATTAAGAGATTCTATCCATAAGGTTACATGTAAAAATCCGAAGTCTTGGGCGGGCATAATACCCAAGAAGTCTTATTAGCTTTTGTAATTTGCAGCAAATAAGATCCGGGGACGTAGGTTTGCTTTATGCGCTGAACCCCGTTAACAAATTATTGTGTCATTTTAATAATTCGCATACGGCGGCAAATACGCTGAGGCAAAATTGCCAAGAAAATTTACAAGGCTCAATAGCC
>JAJJMA010136030.1:0-10372 GCA_023529015.1 Papaver nudicaule
AAAAATAGCTTCTACTTTCTCCTTTGGTTGTTTAGTTTCACACAAGAACATGATATCAGGTCTAATTGTGCTTGCTAAAGACCTAATGTGATCTCTTGTGTATTTTTTCCCACAACCCTGACAGTTCCAAGATAATATCTTCATTCTTCCAAACATTATACAAACCACATACCAATAAAACAGATGCATATTAAGTATTCTCATAGATATGGTATACATGCTGTCTATATATGAATAGAAAATAAAGCATGTTGAGCATTTCAGAAAAGCTTTGTAATAATTAAGATTGCAAGAGGAATATACCTGAGTGCCTTGCTGGTGAATCTCAACTCTTTCAGTCAGCTGATGTTCATTGATCTCAGCTTCAGGGCTTACCGGGCAATCCATCACATACTCATTGAACATGTCGATAGGAACTTCAAGGAGGGAAGGAGAAACAATAGACATATCACAAGAGATAATATGAGGAATGTTAGCAATACAATCAATGAATTCACGATTTTGAATTGGCTTAGGAGAAGGAAGTAAGATGTTGTAGATGGCATCGGGAATGATCGAAGGACTGGCCAAAGCTGTGGCAATATGAACATTAGGAATCATACTCTCATCTACCCACGCATCATTGAAAAGAACAAGACTTGAGCTAGTTTTCTGTTTCTTAGCTTGAAGGTTCTGCACTTCTAGACCACCTCTCTTTTTTTATTTTCTCTTTGGTTTTGCTCCTTCTTTCTGAACCTCATTCACATCTTTTGTGTATTGCACACTAAAGGGAGGTAATCCAAGACTCTCTTGGATCTGAGCAATAGCGGCACTCAGAATTCATGTTGGTCTTTGATTAGCTAAACTCGCCTCTTCTTGGACATCTGAGTTCATTTTCTTCTTTCCTTTCATGCCTACAGTAACTGAACTAGGCCTAGGATTATTAATCCTAACCTGCATAGGGGTCTATCTTATCTCAATGCCTTTGCTAGGCCTTTGAGATACCACGGTATCTGAAACATTCAACTCTTTAAGAACTGCTTTCCCTTTGACTCTTTGTTTTGCTGCCATAGCCTTGTTATCAGCAACCCTTCTCTCTGTATCTTTGATGATTTGAGCATCCACCAAGTTAAGTTCATTTTCTATTAGTAGCTCAGATTCATGCATGTCCAAATCAGTGACTGACACAACGCTCACTTGATTGGAACTAGCACCTTCTCTATCTGTTTCATGCATTTCTGTCATCACTTCCACTTCCAGACTCTGAGCAACTTTCTTAGGTAAAACCTCAATGTTCAAGTGGTTAGCAAATCCTTAAAAGCACTAGCAGGCAGAGTTGCTAAATGTTGTGGCATTCTCACTTCTACTTCATGTTCAACTTCTTCACATCTCTGAGGATCATGGTCCAAGACTCTACAAACATCACATAACCTATATGGCATGATTTCAAAAGAATACAAGACTCTAGCCTTTGAGGTTTCTGTTTGCACTAAAGCATTTCTCGGAAGAGAGTTTTTAACATACACTTTCACTAAGGTTTTAACTGTTTTATGCTCAGGTGATAGCCCAAAAGGGTCAGCAAATCCTTGTAATTCACCTACTGGTTCTAGCATTTTTTTTGTAAGCCTTAGCTGTAAGGTATTCAGTAGGAACCCTACACAGATAAATGATAAAAAGTTCATGATCAAGCACAATTTTCTTACCTAATGGGAAACCATCTCTAGGCACTTCTTGCATTACCACCAGATAGCCATCCAACACCCAAGGTCCTTCATCCTTGATTCTGAGTATGCCCATTTCGGAGTTGAACTGGAATAGGTGAACATTAAAGCCTTCCCCAAACTTTGTAATTGTAACTCCCCTCAGAATTGGCCATTCCGTTCTAACCAAGTCCCTAATTCTGCCAGTGTTGACTGCAAATGGACTTAGATTTCTTCCCAACATAGCCAAATGATACTCCACTTTCTTTCTCTCTGCACACATGTGTTTGTCTAAAAACACCACTGGTTCTGGCTTCTTATTAATCGAAAGGTTGTTCAGCATGGTACTGGAAAGGATATTAATGGTTTCTTTTGAAGTTGAAGCTAATTTTGAAATCGATGTCATTTTTACCGGATGTTGAGTGAAAAGAGTTGTTGTAAAGAAGTTGTGATTGGCCTTCACTTTGCCTTTGAATTTAAAGCACCACAATAACAAGAACATGTAGCAAAAAATCAGAGGTAAGATTTGATTATTACCACTTGATTTTGCGTACCAACCATTCATTCCTAGGTTAGCCGTAAGCATACTTTGAGAATCCGTACCAGAGAGAGAAAGGAAAGTAGTAGGTAAAGAGTGGTGATGGTGAGAAAATAGCCTAGGCACGAAATCAGGAATGCAGGAAACAACACTCGAATTTGAAATAGGGAGACAATTAGAGAAAAGAGAGAGAGAAGAGTGAAAGATTTGGGAAATAGGGTATGTGTTTAGAGCAGATTTGGAATTCATAATGAAAAAGGACGAAAAACTCAAGAGGCAGGAAATGAGGACAGTTTAGAGATAGTAGGGAGTGGGTTTTGGACGAAAACCAAAAGATTTGGCAATCTTCAAATGAAATTGAAAATGAATTGCAATAGTGGCAGACGAGAATGGAATTGAGTTAGGGATTTGATTCCCCAAATTGGGAAAAAAGATACTGCGAAAAAGACGAACGGTCAGGATTAGAACAATCGGATGGCTGAAAAGAAAAACAGGTGAAAGGTATCTGAGTTGGCGCGAATAGAAAATTGGGACACAACCGATTTAGAGCTCAACTGGGACATGAGGGAAGCAAGTAGCAGGTGAGAGTTGTTGAATAAACTGGAAAGAAGATCAGACACGCCGGAAAAAAGGAAATTGAAGGAAACAAGAAGTGAAGAGGAAGCAGAAGGCAAGGACAAGCAAGCACAAGACAAGACAGGGGAGAGTAGTGATCGGATTACCTGAAAAAGCCTGAGCCAAGAGAACACAAGCAATATAACGTTGAAACAAACTGAAAAACGTACCTGGAGGAGTTGAGCACACAAGAGCAAACTGATATGATTAATCTTCCAAACCCACTTACTTCAGAGAATTTTGTTGTCTGATCGCGAAAAACCAACACAAAATGTTGAGTTTGACTAAAGTCGACGTCGCCCGACTTTCACCTTCAGTGACACGACTTTGAAAAAAATATACTAGCACTTCAATAATAGAAAAACGATGTCTCATCCTTCGATCCCACTTGAAACATTTTGGAACCTGGCCGAATTTGACCCCATTGACTATAATTTGGCCCCATGAAATTTTAAACCCATCTAGAAAAGTATCTATGAGATGTCAAAAAAGTGAGGAATGTACTAAGTTATCCTTACTAACTTTCTAACATAATTTCATTTTATATCCATAATAACCACCACTTTCATATCCATAACCTTCTCCTTCTTCATTGTTGCTCTACCACTATCATTATCGCCACCTCCATCACCACCTCCACCGCCGCCTCCACCACCACCACCACCAATTAAAAGACAAAAAAAAAGGGAAAAAAATACCCCATCACCACCACCGCCGTCTCCACTACTCCCACCATAAATTTCATTAAGTAATTTTTTTTTCTTGAATATTCTTCGTTTTTTGAAAAACAAGAACAATAATCGGTGGATATCGGCCAGTATATATACCGATTACAAATTAAAACCATAATCGGTTTATATTTCACGACACAATGGTCGATTCCAATCGAAAAAATTCTAAAATGAAAAAACCCAGAATCGGTTGTTGTACTTAAGTTGCACCACAACAACCGATTCTTATAATCGGCCTATATTATAGGATAGTAGCAATGATTATTCTTTTTGGAAAAATGAACAAATACAATCGGTGTTTGTGGATTAAGATAAGAACTGATTATTTAGACGTCCATAAACATAATCGGTCTATATTTAGTGATATAAATATCTGTACGTGATTAGATCTTCGTATGATTTTACTACTCGATCAAATATTCATTTGATTATTCATTTGATTTTTTATTTGAATTCTTGGATATTATTAACGTGATTATCTACATTGGAATCAAGAATTCAGGAGATTCAACATTTTGCTATTGCTCGTTGAATCATGCATTGTACTTCCATGGTATATCTTTCTGCGTGATACAGAATGTCCCTTGAACCCTATGTGTTCACTTAAGCTTAACACACAAGGCTTGTCCACGTCCATAAGGATACATTTATGCGGAATGTTGAACCACGTTGGACCAGATCCCACTTCCACCTAGGATCGTTCTGACCTGTCCAGCAAAGCCTAGGAAGTGATGTCGACATTATTAAAGCTGATGACGACATTTTGAAGTAATAATACCTTAAGGAGATTTTCGATTTTTTTAAAGAATTTGAAGGTTATATTAAAGTTGGATCGAAGCCCACTACCTACAAGCCCAGGTAGCTAGGTAAAGAAATAAAAAAAAAATCCCCCCACCCCGATGCAGACGAGTTTCGAACTTAGGTCACTGGTATCACCACCAGGCGACTTTCGAACTTAGGTCACTGGTATCACCACCAGGCGACTTTACCACTGTACTACAGTGACATCTGCGGAGATTTTCGAAACTAAAAGACACGTTTCGAATTGAGCTCTTTCCCAGGGAGCATATTTGTAAGCATCATATTTCGAATTAACGAAATATCCAAATATACCTTATGAGTATTATGTGCTTTGTTTACTATTGGCTAAACATTTATTGAAAATATATTTTCATTTATGAATTATATTTTTCTTTAATGTAAAATGCCATAGTATTAGATCTCATTAAATGCTATGAGTCTAAGTGAGGAATTTCAAAACTAACAAGGAAATGTGCTTTAATGAATTTCCGAAATTAAGTTAGCCTAATTTCAAAGCTAATCCTTAGTCAATATAAGTAGGAGTGGTATCTCTCCTGAAAGCTTTATCCCTCTACCAAGCTTTTCTTCGGATGTATAACTTGTGTCGACCGCTTTTCTTTTCAGTTACCTTCGGTCTAGAATTGCGTGAAAGTATTCTCTAGGGATCGAGAAGCCTAGAAGTACCTCTGCGGGAAACTAGTTTATGTTTTACTAGTCTTCTTTGTATTGTACTTGTGTTCTGTTCTATCACGTTTATCAAACCTTGCGATCTTGTTATTCTATGATCCTTCTCTTCTGCAATAAGGCCACTAAAGATCGTTGTGATTAGAACATACTCTTTATCTATTAACCTGAATTTGTCAGCAAGCCGCTTTCGGTTTGTATGCCTAAACTATAAATATTGAGTGGAATCAAGATTGTTGTTATTAGATTTGTTCTTTGCAGGTATACTGTTTTTCAAGGTCATATCATATCGTACTTGCTACAACTATCTGCTTGATTCCAACTGGGACGACAAGGTTGCTCTTTCAGGAGTTTAGGTTTTGAAACCTTGATCGATATCTCGAGGAGTTTATTGCCTAAGTAAACTTAATATCCTCGCTCTTGGTGTGAAACGACTTCAGTGAAATATCTGTTAGTTACCAAGGATAGAGATTTGACCTGCCGCTATTTGGTTGTTGTCCATAAGGTTGTAATCGTCCGATTGGAGATCGGGCAGCGATTGTCCTCGCGACGGGATGTGAGGCAACTGTTGCGTAAGACAGTAAAGGACGTCTGTTTGCGTAAGGGAGTACATGTGCGTGACCACCTTGTTGTGGTTGGAGGCGTAGGAATACTGAGGGGAAATCTTTGTGACTAATAGTCGTATTAGGGTCATATTGTCTGCACCAGCTAGTCTGAAGTCTGAGAGTAGGTGTGTTGGCGGCTTAATTCTTAAGGGTATTCAAATTGGACGAGGTCCCAGGGTTTTTCTACGAGTTTGTAGTTTCCTCGTTAACAAAAATCCTGTGTGTGTGATTTTGAATTTTGTACTTTTCTGCTATTTACTGAAAGCAATATTTTACATATATATATATATATTCTTTGATCCGCAAAAGAAGAGATTTGGTGGTGTACTTGGTACCCTCGTCTTCAAGTTCAATACATAAGATAATTATGGTTCAAAAGCATCAAACCATCGGTTTCAAATATCCAAGTTTGTTGGTGTGAGCTACAAAGATATTTCTCTATTTTTCCATTCAGACATTTTGCAGAATAACTCATATACAATACAAAAAAACCCATGAAATTACAAATAATGAAAAATTCAAAATTCAAAATCATACTAACATTGAACGATGCCCTATTTAGCTTTTACATATTGTAAGGAGAAACAACAACTGTTGTTGCTGGTGGTGGTGAATATGTTTGTTTCACTGTCGATTTCTCTTGGATCTGAGTATGAATTAACCATTTTGGTGAGGGTGGTGGTGGAGATTATAGTTTGGGGAGATTAATGAATCCATTTTTAGGGGTTTTGATTAGGTGGAGGGGTAGAAGCGTGTATGATACTAATACTAGATATAAGAAATTTGATTGAATTCGAAGACTTGTCTTCAAACATATCTGTAATGGAGTTTGTCTTGATTTTGGCAAATCGATTGTTCTTGTTTAGAAGACAAAGAAAGAGGTCAATTTTGATCAAATCCTGTGGTAAAAACTCCATGCATTAGTCTTGTAGGTTTTCATGTTTTTAAAATGGATTTTTGTGTTGGTGGTGGTGGCGATAGCAGTGACGGAGGTGGTGGTGGTAGTTGTTGGTTGATGGTGGTGAAGACGGCGCTGGTGGGAGAAGGAAGAAGAAAGAGAGAAGAAAGAGAGAGTATATGATTTTTGTTTAGGGTTAAGTCAAGGTATTATCTAGGATTAGTTCAAGGCATTATCTAGAGAAGGGTAAAAAAGTCACATTTTTATAAGGGGTTTCTGATTTTACTTCATAATATCCCATGGTTTAACATTTCTATGGGGCCAATTTATTGTCAATGGGGCAAATTCATCCAGTTTTGGAACCTGTTATCATCCTCACTTCATCATGCATACGAATGTGTATCTATGAAAAATGTCATGCATTTGCCTACATACTCGTGTAATCAAGATTTTGGTATGTAGTTAAAATACGCTCACTTAGGGCAGTTCCTATGGATTGGGTATAAAAACAGATATACCAGTCCAGGTGGCTGAACAAACATTGTTTGCCACTATGGGAAACTTTTTTTGGCGGCCTAAAATGCGCTGCTAGACCCATATTAGACCTGGCGGCCTAAGTAACACCGTCAGCGGTGCTAGTTGAGCCACTCGGCCTATGTTGTGCCTACGCAATGGCTACCTCAGCATTTACACATACTATAAATTCTCAACCATTTCTCATCCAATTCCACACTCCAAACACAAAAAACACATAATTCTCACCCAAATCTCTTCTTCTTTTACACTACGATATTGAGCTTCCCTCATCTGAAGAGGAAGCAGAAAACGATATGGAAATGCTTCACACTTTCAATGAAGATTAAGAAAAGTATCTAAGAATTTTGCAACAATTGGATGAAGAAGATGAAGCTGCTAGAAAACGTCGAACACTAATGATGCAGATTTTCACTGGAGCTATACCTCGTATGGACGTGGAGAAAGAGGCATTTTTTCCACGATCGGTTGATGAATGATTATTTCAATCCTGGTTGTGTGTACTCTGATGAACAATTTCAGCGGCGGTTCCGAATGGGACGTTGCCTTCCTTAGAGAATAATTAGTGAATGTTGTTTAGTCAAGCCTTTGTTTAATTATCAATACGATGCCCGGAATATGAAAGTGTTTAGTCCTGAACAGAAGATCACTCCGGCCTTGCGAATATTGTGTTATGGTGCACCAGCAGATTCTCTTTATGAGTATATTCGTATGGGCAAAACTACCGCCTACAAATACCTCAAGTTATTTTGCAAAAACAATTGTTGCTCATTTTGGTTCAGCCTACTTAAGAAAGCCGAATGAGCTTGATATGGTTGAGATCCTGAGGGAGAACACAAAAAGAGGTTTTCCGGGGATGTTGGGTAGTTTGGATTACATGCACTGGGTTGGCACGGATGCCCAACTGATTGGGCTGGCTAGTATAAGGGTCACTACCCTAAGCCAACGGTAATTTTGGAGGCGGTGGCTACCTACGATTGTTGGATTTGGCATGCATTTTTTGGACTACCTGGTTCACATAATGATCTCAATGTGTTGCACAAATCACCACTGTTTGAGGATGTTAAGACTGGATTTGCCCCAGCTTGTGATTATACCGTCAACGGGCGCGCGTATAAGCAAAGGTACTATCTTACGGACGGAATTTATCCCCAGTGGTCAACAATAGTTCAAGCCTACTCTGATTTACCGCCTATGAATCCTGCTTATCGAGATAAGAGACACTTTAATACATATCAAATGGCTAAGCGAAAGTATGTTGAGAGGGCGTTTGGGATTTTGGAAAGGAAGTTCGCAATAATCTGTGGGCCTTATCGGAGTTTTGATATTGAAGGGATGAATAGTGTTATGCTTACTTGCACAATTTTGCATAACATGTTTATCGCTGAAGCTCGTCGTGAACATGTATGGATTAATTACGAAGACGAGGATTTGAGGCCTCGGCTTGTTGTCGAACGTGGTAGGCCTACAAGAGAATACAGACTCGCCACTGATAGAATTCAGAATGCAGGTCTTCATCAACAACTCGGCTCATCTTTGGGAAATGTATAGACAAGGGGGAGGAGATATGTACGTCCCTCCAATAGAAGAAGAAGACGAAGCCTAATAGTTTTTGTTTTTGTTGGTTTGATTGTTTTTTTCTTTGTTGTTAGATGTTTTTTTTTTTTAAGTTTCGTTGTTGTTTTTGTCAATTTGAAGATATTTAATTAAAGCATAATTTTATATATTGTTACTGTTCATTACGACAGGGAACGGTAGAGTTTACGTTAATTTTTTTTTTGCATAAGGTAAACTAACTAACTAGAATCTAAAACAACAGAAACTAAGTAAACCTAACTAGAATCAAACTACTACTCTTCTTCTTGTTCTTCATTCTTCTTCTTCTTTCTTCTCCTACACCAAGTCCTTCTTCTTTCTTCTTCTGCACCGAGCCTTCTTGTTCATCATCAACCCCAAGCGAAAGCGGCCTCCTCATCCTCGAAGTCATTGGATGAGGCATCGAGGTCTTCGCTGTCGAAGGAAGGGAGTGCACCTGTTGCTGCTGTTGCTCCTGGGTCTGTTGTAGGTGCTGGTGTTGGTGGTGGTAGTTGTGGCGGGATAACATGTAGCAGATTAACCTTGTTAAACTCCGTCTCCCACATCTTCCTCTGGAGCTCATTCATGTTCAATGTGTTCATTGACATAATCTTGTTCTTGTTGAAATTTTGGAAATGTTGCTCCTGAGAAAGACGACTTTTTTGAAGCTGTCGGATCACTATGTTTCTATGAAGGGATCTTTCTTCCTCAACCTTGTGCTCGTGGTCCAACCAAGCATCTATGTTGAAAGCGCCAGAGGTTCCAGTTTGAGCTCAGCCCTTTCCTTTTTGAGGCCTTCTGACCTCTACCCTTAGTCCTCTTGCTAGAGTTATTCACATTCAGATTCGAATTATCATTCTGGGGATCATATGGATGTGATGATGAACCTAATGAAGAACTAGAATCCCCATCATGGAAACCTTGGGAAAGGGACCAAATGGGGATCTGACAGGTGCTTCATATCCATCCAACGCATGGAGGTTAAAACGGTACAAGGATTTCAGAATGTGGTAACAACTTTCATACTGGAAACCCTTGGGGTGGGTCCTTTGCCACTCATTACTGCATCGTCTTTCGACATCAACATCAGTCTCCCCACTCCTCCTCTGTTGATTTATTTGCATTATGGCGGCGACGTACTCATTAGTCTCCTTATTGATAGTTCCAAAACGATGTGACAATCCCTCGGAGTCACGTTCATTCACCTTTGGACACTCAGAAATGAAGTATTCGCAAATACGGTTCCAGAACGTGCTTCCCTGTTGTTGCACGCCATTGATAGAGTCCTTGGTAAAGAACACGTAAGCTCTACATATCAATTCATCTTTATCCATAGTAAATCTTGGACCACGATGTCTTCTTACGACAGTAGGAGGAGTGGCAATAGGAGTGACCTCGGGATTAACATGAGCCTTTCCAGGTCGTTGGTTCTTCCTTGGAGGCATGATTAATCGAAGTTCTTTAGATTCACGAAACAAGAAGAGAAAATTGTGCCTTGGAGTGTAGAAAAGCTTGAGATGCTTGGTGTGCTTTGGAAAGGTTCAAAATCTTTGTATTTATAGGGAAAAGTTGAAAGTGGAGGTAAAGTTTCGAATTTTAAACAACTTAAAAAGAAAACTATCTAAAACCGAGCAGCCCTCAATGGGTGCCGCTCGAATTGAGTTAGGCCTGGCGGCCTTAGTGGTGCCCGTCGGCGGATCTTAGACCTCACC
>JAJJMA010136055.1:0-10966 GCA_023529015.1 Papaver nudicaule
CTTGTCCTCCTTATCTCACGACTACCTTTATATATATATAGGGAGTCGTGGCGTACAAGTTTTAAACTATCCTAGGAAAAGAATCCTACTTGTTTTAAGAACTTGACTAATTTTGGAAACTAACTAGAGTTTCCTTACATTCACATCTTCTAGCATCTTCTAGAGCTCGACCCAATAGGGCTCATGGTCTTCTTCTCTTGATACTCCTGTATCATGGCTCCCCATTTTAGGAAGCTGTAAACCCCTGTAAGCTTCAAAACCGCAAGTGTGGGAACTCTGCCACACCTTGTTCTCTGTTGAACCACTTAGCCTTACTAGGTACTTGTCCTGCTCGGCATATGTGATACATCACTCTGTCAACACATCTAGTTGGTGTTACTTTTGTTTCAATAATGCAATCCTCTGTTAGAACTTCTTCTCGTTCCACGCTTAGTTCTTCCACGGATGGTAGACTTAACTCTTGAACATCTTCATTCAGTAGTGGAGGTTCAAACAATTTCAAGTATTCTGCATTAATAACTGATTACATATGCATGTAAGGAGGTCAATCCAGTTGAAACGCATTATCTCCAAACTGTTTTATTATCTTAAACGGTCCATATCGTATAGGCTTCAACTTCTTTGCTTCCCCTTTTAGTCGTTCTTTACAAATCTTTAACCATACCATATCGCCAACAGAGAAATTACATGGCACACGATTCTTATAATGCTTAGCCTTGTACTGTGCTTGAGTTTTCTGCAACTGCGCTTCGACTATAGCATGTATCTTGCCAATCTTTTCGATGAACTTCTGAGCTTTATTATCTTCTTCCTTGTATTCTTCCAGATTGGTATGAAACATCATATCGAAAGGACTTTGAGGTAAATAACCCAGACAAACCTCAAAAGGAGACTTCTTAGTTGATCCATGATATGCTCGATTAAAAGCAAACTGGATATAAGGGAGACTATTATCCCATGTCTTAGGGTGCTTGGAATTGTACCCTCTCAGAAGATGAACCAAGGTTCCATTCACTACTTCAGTTTGCCCATCCGTCTGTAGATGAAAAGTTTTACTGTGTTTGAGCTTGGTGTCCATCAACCCCCATAACTTAGTACAAAACTGACCTAAAAATCGACTATCTCTATCAGATATGATGGAATTTGGTAAGCCAAAATGTTTCTATACATGGTTAAAGAATAGTTTAGCAACACCCTCTCCTGTAATGGTCTTCTTACAAGGCATTAAGTTAATCATTTTACTGAATCGATCCACCACGACAAACAGATAATCGTTTCCTGATTTGGATGTTGGTACTCCTCCCAAGAAATCCATGGAAATACTCTCACATGGCCTAGTTAGTACTGGCAATGGTAGATACATACCTCTCTTTCTATTTGATGGCTTTGAAGTGTTGCATAAGATACATCCTCTAATGTACTGTGCTACATCATTATGCATCTTTGGCCAATACATGTATCTCTTGAGATTCATTATCGTCTTTTCTTTCCCAAATTGTCCGGCAACCTGAGATGTGTGTGCTTCTATGATCCAATGTAGTCTATCGGCTTCTTGAGGAATACACAAAGCAACACCCTTATACATTAGACCATATTTGAGCAAAAATTCACTCACCTTTCCCTGAACTAGCTTCTTGTATTCTTCTTGTAAATCTTCATCCTTCTCATATAGCTGAGCATATTCACTAGGGAGTATAGGTTGAGTATGCATGGCTACTAATAAAGCTAAATTGGTGGGTGGTCTCGATAACATGTATGCCATTTTATTGGTTACCCCTTGCTTGTACCTAATGTTGATGTTGAATTGTTCTAGGTATGATGACCACTTCATATGTCGTGCTTGCTGTAGTTTGGACTGAGTCTGCAGATTTTGCAAAGGTTTGTGATCTGTATGTACCACCACTTGTTTCCCCAAAAGATAGGGTCTCCAATGCTTCATAGCTTGATGCATGGCGTACAACTCCTTGTCATATGTAAGGTAGTTCATTACTGATCCGGTGAACATCTCAGAATGATATGCAATAGGATTCCCATCTTGGAATAACACTGCTCCTAAAGCATAATTAGAGGCATCAGTCTCAACTTCAAAAGGTCTTTGTAAGTTTGGTAAAGCTAATACAGGTGCCTCTGTTATCTTCTTTTTCAGTAGTTGAAAAGTGGATTCATGTTTAGCTTCCCACTCAAATACTCTACTAACTCTGGTTAATTCATGCAAATGAGCTGCAATCTGTGAAAAATGTCGTATGAATTTACGTAGATACTGACAAGCTCCTAAGAAACTTCTTACCTCAGTGGTATTCTTAGGTGTTGGCCATGAGGTTATGACTGCAACCTTTCCTGGATCCACTTTGATTCTCCATTCTCCAATTACAAACCCAAGGAAGATTAGCTCTTTTCTTCCTATTTCACATTTCTTACCATTCAGACGTAATAAATTTTCTTGCAGAACTGTCATCACCTTGGTGATATGGTTCAAGTGATCTTCCCACGTCTTACTGAATATCAGGATATCATCTAAGTAAACGATGACAAAATCATCGATAAATGAACGTAATATCTCATTCATCAAACGCATAAAAGTCGTCGGGGCATTGCATAAACCAAATGGCATTATTAGCCATTCAAACAAACCTTGGCGCGTCTTGAATGTTTTCTTTCACGTATCTTCTTCTTTGATTCTGACTTGATGATATCCAGATTTAAGGTCTAACTTAGTGAAGAACATGGCATCCCCTAGTTGATCAAGCAGGTCGTCAATCCTAGGTATTGGATATTTGTTCTTTACTCTTATCTTGTTGAGAGCTCGATAGTCTAACAAACCCAAGGAAGATTAGCTCTTTTCTTCCTATTTCACATTTCTTACCATTCAGACGTAATAAATTTTCTTGCAGAACTGTCATCACCTTGGTGATATGATTCAAGTGATCTTCCCACGTCTTACTGAATATCAGGATATCATCTAAGTAAACGATGACAAAATCATCGATAAATGAACGTAATATCTCATTCATCAAACGCATAAAAGTCGTCGGGGCATTGCATAAACCAAATGGCATTATTAGCCATTCAAACAAACCTTGGCGCGTCTTGAATGTTTTCTTCCACGTATCTTCTTCTTTGATTCTGACTTGATGATATCCAGATTTAAGGTCTAACTTAGTGAAGAACATGTCATCCCCTAGTTGATCAAGCAGGTCGTCAATCCTAGGTAATGGATATCTGTTCTTTACTCTTATCTTGTTGAGAGCTCGATAGTCCACACACATTCTCCAGCCCCCATCTTTCTTAGGTACTAACAACACGGGAGAACCACAAGGAGAGCAACTTGGTACTATGGCCCCTTGCTCTAGTAGACTTTGCACTTGTTTCTTAATCTCCTAAGACTCTAGAATAGAAGTTATATATAAACTCAAGTTAGGCAAAGAACCATCCCCAATAAGCGTAATCTCATGCTCAACTTCTCGCCTTAGTGGAATAACTGTTTCCTCCTTGAACAAGGATGCAAACTTCTTCTTAATAGCGTCCATGTCACCTTCTTGAGCTAACGAAAGCGAAGCATGTATGGTGATTTTCTCAGCTTCTTCTACAACTGCTCTGATAAGTAATAAAGCAAACTTCCCACAAGCATTAATCAATCTCTTCACCTGATTTGTGGTTACGATTTTCATGGGTAAAGAACTCTTACTTGCTTGTATACGATATTCTTTCCCATCTTTCTTAAATCGATATGTTCTTTCCTTGTGATAGAGAACAGCATCACGTTTCCAAAAATAGGGATTTCCAAGAATTACCTGAGCCACATCTAATGGTACTACATCACATACTACCTCATCGATGTATTTCTCAGTGATGACAAACTTGAATTTACACTGAGTTGTTACTTGTAACTCTGTATCTTTCTGTATCCAACCCAATGGGTAGGGTTTAGGGTGGATAGTAGTTGCAAGTCCTAGTTGTTTTACTAACTTTTCTGAAATTAAGTTCTTCTGACTTCCAGAGTCGATTATGACGTCAACAACAGTTTGTCTTACTTGAATCTTCACATGAAATATTTCCTTTTCTAAATCCACTTCTTCTTTATCAGTACAACCTAGCATTAGTGCAAGTTTAGGATCTGCTTGCTCTATCTCAGGTATCTCTTATACTTCTGCTTCTGCTATCATAGTGGTTTTTCTGTAAGATCGTTGTTCATCAATTTCACGCAACCTTCTTGGTTTGAGATGAGGGTGTAGATTCCAGCATAAATCTTTGAGATGTCCCTTCTTTTTACAATGCTCACATACCTTATCTTCTTGTTCAGACTGTGAACTTTTACTTCGACTTGTTCTAGGATTCTTTTCTTCTCCTCTTGTACTTCCTCTGCTAGTATTCTTATTCTTTAACTCTCCCCGTATGTAATCAAGTAATCCTCCTAGATACTTACGAAAAAGTTCATCACTGTCAATATATAATTCTAACATCAAAGCATGATGGTAAAATTCAGTAGTGTATTCTTGTACACTTTGGTTGTATCTTTGTCGAAGATGTTGCCACTTATACCACCTTTCTTCCACATAACCAACAGGATAGAAGTACTTTCTCATCAGATTTTTAAATTGTGGCCAAGTCATAGCTTCTGCTTCTTGCTTCTTCTTATAAGTTTTCCACCAGACTAGTGCATGATTTGATAGCTTAAGACTAGCAAAGGTGATCTTTTGAGACTCAACAAATTGGTGAACAGTATAATAAGTCTCCAGCTTATCGAGCCATCGGTCTAACTTCTCGGCATCTATTGCTCCGTCATAGTCTAAGATATCAAGCTTGCCTTCAATCTTCACACCTCCATATGGGTTTCGGTTCAAAGAGTCATCTCCCCCTAAATTACTGTCTTCACTTTCTTCTCCCTTCTTAGGTGGTTTACCGGGGGATTCTTGGCGCTTTGTAAAGCTTTGCTTCTGTAACTGTTCTGTTAGAGTTTGCACTTGTAATTCCAGCTGCGCAATCTTCTCTGCATCAGTTAACTGCTTTCCTTCTCCCATCTTCTTATAATAACTTTCTCTAGGTTTCCTTGTGTCAAGTAATACTTTAGTTGGTTCTCCTGATTCCGTATACTGAAACCGTGTTAAGACCATGCACCACAATAACCCCGTAAGAATCAGAACACGGCTCTGATACCACTTGATACGAAATCAATCAGTGGTACCTAGAGTTTGAACTGATGGAAGAGTTTGAACGATAATACGAGAAAGAAATCAAACACAATAACAAAACACTTAGCTTAATCTTCTTCTTTATTTTTTCTTAGAGATAAAACTGTTTTCTCAGACTTGTCTCTTGTCTGGCTTGTCCCTTATCTCACGACTACCTTTATATATATATAGGGAGTCGTGGCGTACAAGTTTTAAACTAGCCTAGGAAAAGAATCCTACTTGTTTTAAGAACTTGACTAATATAGGAAACCAACTAGAGTTTCCTTATATTCACATATTCTAGCATCTTCTAGAGCTCGGCTAACCCAATTGGGCACATGGTCTTCTTCTCTTGATACTCCTGTATCAGCGAACTCCGCCAAGAAAAGGCCAATCTCCAACACCAACTTAAAGAGGAGAAAGAAGAGACGAAGAAGCTTCGCCTAATGCAACAAGGAGAATCCAGGGAGCAGAAGAAACTTCAAGGTTAGTTATTCTATCTAACTCCTCTCAATGTTACTATTTTATTTTACTACTACCTCCGCCGAAACCCTTAGTCCTCATCTATTATAAGGTCGCAGACAACATCATGACAATCAACTAGAGCGAGCCGAAATCGAGATTGACAACTTGGTTAATGCTAACACTAGGCAAATGTAATATGTTGTTTGACTTTTGCTAATACTAATTTTCCCGTATCATACTACAAGTAAAATTTATTAATGAATCGATTGATCAAGTCGTTGGTGACCTTTGTTCGTTAATAACCGAGAATTTGTCCAAGGGTTTGAACGTGTTATCACTAGTTATTATCAACCAGGATGGTTACCGACTTCAACCGTGGAATCACCTTGGAGATGATTGTCAAACAAGATTAACTACAATAATGTAAGTGCGATGATGATCAACACAACCATTAACGAGGTTCAGCAGCTGTGTGCTTACGTCCTCGGGGTAAAATCTGTTGTTCTATTATGCTTAATCTGTAATGTTTTCTCTGGTTTACACTATAAGTCACTCCAATTTGTTATGGATAGAGGACAAATAAAATCTTGAGAGTATAACTCAAAGATTCTCATTCCTAGCTATCTTTTCCAAACTATGCGACCCCCATTTCTGTTGATGAGAGGGGGTATTTATAATACGTCTGTGAGCGCTGCTCTTTGCTATCTTTGGTTGCTTCGTTCCTTTGATTCTCCTTGTTTTTGCCATCCACCTTCGGTGACCGCCCTTATCATCAAATCCTAGCCCGTCGTACTGTTATGTGGAGGATCCTTGTTGTATTCTTGCGCTGTCGGTTCCTCATTGGTCAATGTTTCTTTTCTCTACCGTTGGTTGGGCCAATCCCTAATCGACAAACGATTTCTTGTCAAGCTGTCTACATCATTAAATGCGGTGTGACTGCTCCTTGGCGTGCCTGCTTTCTCCTAGCATTATAGGTTTGGTGATCCGTTAATCTCCTTCGTTGGATTTCATCATCTCGTGATGAGTTATCCCTCCGCCTGGTTCCACTCCTGTCCTTCGCGGTTTATATTGCTTCAGTGTACGTCCTCTGGTGATGGCGCCACGTGTCCATCCAGAATTATACATTAACAACTTTGACAAGGACGTTAAGTGGTATCGCCGAGAATTAAATCATGTCTCCGATCTTAACATAAACCTTGATCGTATTCTCAAAGCTACCCGAACCGAGCTGAGCTAGATTGAGAGCGAACGTGACAACGCCATTCGCCTAACAAAACTTGCTCGCAAAGCCAAGGAGAATGCTATAGTGGATCATACTCGAGTCAATCGAGTCTTCTCTGACAATATGACCGTTCTGATTCTTCTCATTAATGCTCAACTACTTCGCAACCTCCTGTCGCTGACGTGTCCACCACCATTCAAACTAGGTTCGTCTTCCCATTCCTCTTATGCTGTCGCTGAAGTAATCTCCACCGTACTTCACTTTCCTCTTTCGTACCTGGTGATTCGCTGAAGTCCCTTGTAGGTGATTCCATACTTCTCAGAGATAGTATTCTTAGTTAGCTTCACCTCTATGATGTCTCCATACGATAAAAACATTTTCTACAGTCACAGAGGTCAGAATAAAAAACTAAAAATAACAGAATCTAGCATCAATGAGTTTATTACTGAAGTAGAGGCAGAGATGGCCACGACTTCTATGGAAAAACTAAGGTCCATTTCACAGTCAATCGTAGGGTCTGATAGGCAAGAACAAGCTCAGTGGCACAAGGATAGGGAGTAGTTCATGATAACAAACAATGATGGGGCGTCATCATCGAAGTCATGTTACAATACCGAAGAAGAGCCCTTCTGGACAGGCCCGTATGTCATCGAAAAGGCAAGGGAAATGATACGTATAGTTTTCTCAACTGCAAGGGAGAACGATTAAGCACCCCAATCGAAGGAAAACATTTGAAGCACCTCAATTAAACATCGTATGTAATCAAGGCATTTCAATTGCCAGTACTAGAAGAATAAATAAAGAAACAGCTTGACCTGTTATATCTCGATTCAAACTCCAGATCCTATTCAAATAGGCAAATCTCCTCTAAGGCCTCGACGCCATATAAACGAAAAGGCCCTGATGCCATATCTCCTTTAGGGCCTCGACGCCATATAAACGAAAAGGCCCTGATGCCATATCTCCTTTAGGGCCTCGACGCCATATGCACATATATATATAGGCCTTGACGCCAAGGCCGTGACACCAATCATAAAAAAACTCTTACCGGTGTTAGGCACAGAGCTGAGGCACATGTAGTCGGAAGGGCCCTACGAGCTACATGGCACAGTCATCTACCCACAAGATACCTCGTTAGCGGTGGGTACTTTGCATCGAAGCTACGTAAGCTAGAAGTACTTGGACCCACTAACACGCTGTAGATGGTGAAAAATAGAGAAGGGATAAAATCGTCAAAATCTCATTTTGTTATGCCTTGCCAAGAGGCGATTGCCTACTCAGGAAGATCTCTATAGCTCTGTAAGTTCCCTCTTATAGCTTCTGAGTTGAGAGAATGATATTGTAGTGCGATTGCCTACTCAGGCAAATCTCTCTAAGCTCAGAATACAACCTGTTCTGTAAGCTGAATCGACTCTCTATGAGTTCTCTCTTATAACTCCCGGTGGAGAGGATGATATCATACTGAAGTACTAAATAACCCCACCAGCTCATAAACCCATCAATTTACTTCATATCGACATCGCCTCGAATTCCTCGACATCAGAACTATATTGTTCATTGGTATATGGTGGAGAGTTAACAGAGACGCATCCTCATGGATTTCCTCTTAAAATACGACTCAACATCCGAGTCTCGATGAAAACCTCAGAAGCATCGCGGCTCTAGGCCTGTCCAGAGCTCTCTGAGAAGCATACAACATCCTAAACACAGTTAGGCAGGCCACAATCTAAACATAGAATGGTCTAATATACCATGGACAAGCGCGCCATGACCTAAAATACGCCATAGCACAAGTGCACAAGTACGCCATAACCCAAAATGGCGTGGCCTAGATGCGCCATGAAAGAATTGGCATGGGCCAAAAGGCCTAGGACGTAGCCTCGAAACCGTGGCGCCATACTCATGGCGCCACAAGGAATTAGCCTTGGCCAATGGCCAAGGCCGTAGCTCCAAAGCTATGGCGCCATGAATCATGGCGCCACAAAGATTGGCCTTGGACACTGGCCAACGCCGTGGCCACCAAGGCCATGACTCCATATGAAAAACTGACCTTGGCCAGCGGCCAAGGCCATAGCTGCAATAGCCGTTGCGCCATGAAGAATGGCGCCATAAAATCTGACCTTGGCCCATGGCCAAGGTCGTGGCCACATGGCGCCATGAATTCCTAGCCTTGGCCAATGGCCAAGGCTGCTGCTATACAGCCACCACGCATGCTTCTAGCGCCACACTCACATTGGCCATGGAGCCATAGCCTTACAACGATGTTTAACTCAACACAACCATGCAATATCTGCATACAACACGAGATATCAAAACATCACACGGGGGGATAACTTTAGGGGTATTGGTCTGGCGGTCTACGACAGTTAGAAAGAAACTGATAGAGTTGATGGACAGTTACGAGAAAGTGGTGCTGAGTGGACATGTTCTACACAACTCTAGCAGTTACATAGTACAACTCAAGTCCTCCACTCCTCCACTCTTCCACGGCTTCCACCTTCTCAGTCGAGAGATCATGGTGAGTTCAACACTATAAATAAAGGCTTCCTCTATCTTCCAAGGCAGAACATTCAGAACAGTCAGAATAACCAGAACACTCAAGAACACCAAAGCCTCAGAGCACGAGCAACAACCAGATTATGAGTATTCAACACACTTCTCGCCCTTGGAGATCTCCAGTCAAGCTCACGACGAAGATCTTGAACTCTCACACCCAGAAACACACATTCTCAACCTGATCTTAAGTTTCTTTCAATGTTTCCCTCCTTAGACCAACCTCATCCTCTCTGTAACCGAAGCAAGACGTGAACGGCCATTGACTTGGTTTAGGCTCGTCTTGTTCGATTTTGATCTCGAGCACTACAAAAGTACCCAGAGACGGTACATATGTTTTTCAGGTAAAAACATTTGGCGACCACAGTGGGAGATCAATCTCTCGGTCCCAGAAAACTTTCTCAAAAATGGTTGAACTCAGGTCAGGGTCAGACACCAAAAATCCCAATTCTTCAACTGATGGTGCTGCAACTTCGAATGCAACACCTACCCATCCATCCTCATCGAGTACTATACCCATCGTTCAGGCTACTCAGGACGCTTCCCCCACAACACCTACTGTTCCAGCAATTTCGGTCGCCCCGGTGACTCCCGCTGCTCCAGCCAACGCCTCTAGAAAAAACCCTTATTCCACGATTAGGATCAACCCTGCTGCTGAAAAAGAGAAAGGAGTGTCAAAGACATTGACCATGGATGAGTTGGCCAAACGCCAAGACGATCTTGTAGAAAGCCAGGTCAAGATGTACGATACTCAACTAGGAATCCTGACTTGTCTCGAAACCATCACTGCGAAGCTGTCGAACTTGCCAACCAAAGAAGCCCCCAAGACTACCGCTGGCACTCACTCTGCTGTGATCCACATCCGCGATGACGAAAGGCCTCCCGCTCAAGTGGAGTCTCACCAAGGGTGTTAGGGCATTGTCCGGTCAAACCCACTAGCGTTGGTATGTCAAGCTAGTTGTCAGTTTTAGGTGTCAAAATTCAATTCTTGATTTAGCCTACTAGAGTTTAGATTTCGGAAATGGGATATAGACAGAGTAGTAGAGACCTTGAAGACGAAGACTGTGAAGACAAAGAAGACATCAATTATTCTTCATCGATAAAAGGTTAGTAGGAGTTATGACTTTACGGATTATTCTTCTATTTCTACTTTCTCTATTCTTTCGAAATATAGTCGACTACTTTAGTAGTAATGTAGCGATTGAGATCGTGTTCTTGTGTAACATGGCTTCATGTCATGACCAGTGTTTGATCCCACGAATACTGTGAATCAAGAACATATGAGATAGATTCGACACCATATGACCATTTCAATAGTTTGCTTGCAAACTGTTATGTTGGATATGGATGAATCTAAGGAGTACTCTTGAGCAAAGAGTCCATGGATCATAGCTGAGGACATTCTCATGTCTAAGTTCTGGCTCAGCCCAGTTCTTCCAGCGGATTCAGAGTTTGACCAAAATTTGACTTGGACGGTACCCGAACCGGTTTCGCGTACCTGGTCCAGAAATCTCCTGTGTCGCATTAGTACACGAACCTGTACGTGTACCTGACGCAG
>JAJJMA010136075.1:0-18922 GCA_023529015.1 Papaver nudicaule
GCCATATGTTATCGAGCTCAACTATCGAGTGTATAAAATACTAGTTCCGCTGAGTTGGTTCTGACATTTTCAAGTAGTATTTTCCTAGTTGGTTGCAATCTCTCATTGGAGAAACTCAATGTAAATTTCGAGTTTAATACTCTCTAACCCCGAAATGTTACGAGAAATTTGATGAAATGGACTAGAGGACGGTTAAAAGTGAGACTTTATCTAATACCCAAACGACACGTCCTAACGCAAAAGACAGCCTTACCCCTCCATCTCTAAATTATCCCAATGTCGATTCCACCACAAACAGATCTATTTCAGTTTTCTTCTTCCACCATATCCATCTCCACCACCAGCAATACACCAACGACGCCCTTCACCGTCTTCACAGCCACTGCAAACATCAACAGCATCCCCAACGCCCCCGTTGGGAAATCATCATCTTCCTCCGCCAGCTCCGTCTCCCCCACCACCATCAGTTTCTTCACCGTCAACAACACAATCACCATCAACAACATCAATTCCACCATCTCCTCCATTACCAACAACAACGACAACACTAGATCCGCCACCAACATCAACAAAATTAACCAAACAACGCCAACTCCACCATCTCCACCACCATCACAACAACAACACCACCAGCAGCCGAACCACCACCACCATCTACATGAGATGCATTAACATCTCCGCCATCTCCAACACCGTCATCTCTTCCTCCGCCATCTCCAACTTCGTGATATCTCTTCCTCCACCACCACCAACGTCATCACTTCCTCCCGATTGAAATTGTCAATCACCATTACCAACACCAGCGATATATGTTCAATAAAAAGGTAGGAGTATTCGATCAATTGCTTGATTTGTTAATTGTTTGCCCTAGATTTTAATTTTGGGTTTGAAATTGATTTTACCCCTAATTTTAGCATTGGCACCACTTGTACCTAGGTATTATCAATGTTGACCGCAATTGTACCTGAAATTGTTTGCCCTAGATTAATTTTTGGTTGGAAAATTTAACCATAATTCTAGCATCGGCACCACTTGTACCTGGGTATTATCAGTGTTTACAACACCTGTACCTGAGTTATATCAGTGTTGTTGCTTTTGATGGATTCTTCTTGCTTTGTCAATGATGTAACCAACGATGTAACCACTGATACCTGGGTACTATCAGTGTTGACACCACTTGTACCTGGGTTGTATCAGTGTTTTATGATGTTTTTTTGCTTCTTCTTCTTCTTCTCTTTTATCAATGATGTAACCAATGGTACCTGAGTATTATCAGTGTAGTTGGTGGTGGATGGTGCTGGTGGTGGTCGGAAGTTATAGTTGGTAACGGTGAGTGGTGGTGGTGCTTGTTGGAAATGGTGGTGGTAGTGGTGGTGGTAGTGGTGGTCGGAAATGGAGTGGTGGTGGTGGTCGGAAGTTATAGTTGGTAACGGTGGATGACGGCGGTGGTGGTGGTGCTAGTTGAAAATGAGGTGGTGATGGTCGTTTGTAATATATTGTAATGGTAGATAGTGGTGG
Organism: Papaver nudicaule; assembly: GCA_023529015.1. Taxonomy (NCBI): domain Eukaryota; kingdom Viridiplantae; phylum Streptophyta; class Magnoliopsida; order Ranunculales; family Papaveraceae; genus Papaver; species Papaver nudicaule. The sequence goes on from JAJJMA010136075.1 coordinate 1,519, forward strand.
TGGTGAGTTATTGGTTGGAAATTGAATGATGGTATTGGTCGGAAGTTATAATTGGTAACGGAGGTGGCGGCGGCGGTGGTGGTGCTGGTTGGAAATGAGGTGGTGATGGTCGTTTGCTATTATTTGTAATGGTAGATGGTGGTGGTGGTGAGGTATTGGTTTAAGGACATTCTAGGTAAATCCCTATATAAAACTGACTGTACATGTCTTTTAAAATAATAATGTAAAGCATCTTTTTAAAATCTGTCTATATAAATAGAATCTTTTTATTTGATGTCTTTTAAAATAAATTGTAAGTTTAGATGTTTTATAGATAAAGAAACACACAAAATTGGTCCTTTTGTATTTGGACCAATTTTGTGGAAATGTTACCCATCTTCATCTGTTTTTACAACCATCATTGCCAAATACTAGCTCATCAACCTAACGTGGACAAAGAAAAAAAAAATCTTCAATTTTCCATTTCCTGATGCACATGAAAAACACCAGATTTATTATTAGTTTACTATATAAAGTGAAAAGGTCATAAATGCTCAAAATCTCTGTCCGTCATTCTTCTTAGTTTTCTTTTAATTTTTATTATTTGGTAGGTAATTTTAACAAACTGAGTTTAATAGAGAAATTTTTGCTTCAAATTTTTGTATGGGCAAACTATGATAGATTTCCGGCAAAGTACAAATGCTAAAACGTTACAGTATCAAGATCGACGGTGCGGCTTCGTAGGTAAAATGAAAAAAAAAAAAAAGGAATAATCTCAATTGATTATAGTTGGTGACATTGGGTTTAGACGTTGGTTTAGGTTGTTAAGATTGGTTAACACCTTTAATGTTGAGCATGAGCGCAAGGGTTCTTTCATTGCCGTGACCTCCTTTTTTTTAATCTTCTCAAAGCCTTTAAAATGAATAAAGGAACTGGATCGTGCATAGACCGGTCCGATTTGAGCATATAATCAGTCAACCCAACCCGTTAAAATTAAAAAATAAATTAGATAGAAAAATTAATGAAAGAAGTCAAATACTAAAATAAAATAGATAGAGAATTAATGGAAGGGTAACTAAGTAAAACTGTCAAAACTATTAAATAAATCAACTCTCCTATTACTTTATTATTTTTTACACTTTTCTATGTCAATGATTGGCTACTATCTTGTGTATAGGTGCACAAGATAACAAAACCCATAATACTTCCGCAGATTTACTAGTAAAGAGTCCAAATCCTTCCATTTGAAAGTTGGGGCGGAGTAGAGTCCAAATCCTTCCATTTGAAAGTTGGGGCGGAGTCACGATTCGCGACAACAAACCAGGAAATCGAGTCGTTTCGTAGATTTGAACCGTTTTGACTCTGAATCATGACAGTCAACTCTGGTCTACGATTCTTGACCACATTTTAAGCATGACTCAGACGCTGGATCAATTGATTTCGCAAAAAGTCACTAGAGGGAGTCGAACCCCTCACATAACCTATGTTTTAACTGTGTTCTAACCACCAAACCAGGCGTTTTTATCTGCTTTATATTGTATATACTATAAATATATAACAAAATTAAATCTTTTACACCCTTTTATATTTACTTGCATCATATTAAATAAAAAAAATCGACTATGTATATTCGATACGCGATTCAATATACGAATCTATTCTTAAAAATGATAAAACGATATGTGCTACGATTCACGATTTAAACACCCTGGTAAGGATTCTCAGAAGGTGAAGAAATGAGGACTACTCTTGCTAAGCTGCACGTTTAACTTGGTAGGATTGACAGGAGGACCATTACTACTCAGACTCTACTTCTTGCAGGGAGGTAACCGGAAATGGTTCTCTAGTTTGTTACAAATGGCTGGTTCCCTATACTCATCACCCACTCACGGTTCTTTATCGCCAAACGGGATCAAAATCTACACAACGGCAAGAAGTTTTTCGCTTCTCGATTTTTTTTTTTATCGGTAAAGAATTTAGTGCTGACGAGGAGTTTCGAACTCATGTCACTTCTATTTGCTTCTTCGATAGGTTTCACACAAGGAGTAGTTAGACAGATTTATGTATTGTTATGGTCTGTCTTTCTTTTGTATCGACTTCGTCTCTACTCGTTGCAACCCAACTTGTTTTCACTGCCATTATATCATTCATTTGGGTGAAACAAAAGTTTACACCATACTCGATTAATGCTATTGTGGTGATAACTATGGGTTGTACACTACTTGGTATAAGAATTTCGGGAGTCATGAGTGCGACATTCATGCCCATTTCGCAGATGGCTGCTGTGATAACGTTAATGAGAATTTCGCAGCAGAGAAAGGGATGGCCTTGGCTTTAACACTCCCGGGCTTCACTTCTTACTTTTATGGCTCCTATATAAGAGGACTACAAATTCGGCAAGCCTATGAAACAAGGCAAACCCACATGGAAATGGTTATATAAAACCACTCTAGTATGTTATGATTTAAGTATGTTTTTTTTTTCTGCGTAAGATCTATAGTTGCAAACTAGCACTCGAATTAGTAACCTCCTCTCCTAGACACAAAATGGGCCGGTATTTGTAAGAGTCACTCTTCTGTTGGGCTTGAATAATTTGGGCTGCATTTCTTCTTATTGACATTGTAATGCCGTTCTTCTTTAGGGTTTACTTCCTCGTATAAATGATCTCAATCTCATGTGGAGTGCCTCGTTTTCTGCCGCTCCTCTGTATCTCTCTGATCCGATCTCTAATCTTCTTCGCAAATGACTTGCGAAAAAAAAGCACATGGGATCTGTAGGAGTGAATTTTGGTTTGTGTGGGAGCCTTTGCATATACCTTGGAGGATCGATTATCTTAAATCGCATTATGATATTTCCTCTCTAATGTAAGTTGTGTTTTATTTTTTGCTCTTTGGGTTAAGATCCAGAGCATATGTTCTTCAGGGTTGCTTCTGATTTCAAATTTTTCTATTTTCTTCGCTAGTTTTTTTTTTTTTGAAGTCACTAAATCTTTCATTGAGCATATAGAATAGTACATTTATAGAGTGCACATTCCTGATACAAAAGCCAAAAACCAAAAGCAAGACAGTGCACCAGTGATTGACTATTCCTATGCGAAGCTAGTGTCAGAAACATAGTCCTCAAAAGCCAACTCCAGAAGAAACACAACGTAGAAAACCAAGCAGCCACTTTCCACCACCAATGTTGCAGTGCAACCACCCAAAGAGCGTTGCCAGCTGACCATTTAAAAAAATGGCCTGAGAAATCCTAAGCAGAGACCCAACGATATAGCCTCTGTTCTCCTTTGATAGCTTCGCAGTATAACTTCTCCAGTTCCATCGTAGACTAAGGCAACTTCTAGGTTTATCCAGGACACAGCTGAAAGATCTAGAGAAAGGGAAACTTAACAGCAACATGCTACTAAAGTAACTACTAAGCAAATACAAGTGAAGTAGTGAACTAAAAACAACTAAGAACAAAATCCTTGCACGCCCCAAAGTAGCAGTATAATATAGTACAAGTACGAACCACTGCCAACACCCCAAAAAGTACGGTCAGACGAGCTCATTTTGGCAATGCGTTACTATGATTGGGCCTGTGAATTTCTTGGGCCAATTCATGAGCCAGAGTATCAACCACTTCCACCGAAATTTGTCATCCAAGAGAAACATGATCAAGAGTGGCAGAGACTGTGTCACCTTAAATATTAACATCCCAATCCGGGTTTAAGATTGAGAATTTATAGGTGACAGGTTCAGTGACAATGGGTATAGATTCCGGTTTCCAATCAAACTGAGGAAGTTCAGTCAGCGGTGCTATGGCTTGTGAAGCTGAAAACCATTGTTGTTGCTGTTGTAAATCCTTGGGATGTCCCTTCCTGGTACGAAAAGTAGGGACTTCTACTTCTGGACAGAGGACTCAAGATGATGAGGTGTTAGTTTGGTCCATCAACTCCTCCAAAGTACGTACTCTTTTTACTTTAGCTTCCGGTGGTTGAGCAGCAAAATTAGGGGTTCAATCAGGTAACTCTTCAATTGTAAGAGGTTTCCTACGCGAGTAAGGTCTGAATGGGTGGTCACTATGCCTGTGAAAGACTTTAACTGATGGGATGCCATTTTCCATTGAGATGTCGAACCTGGCAAAGCCCTGATGATGTTGAATATAATCCGCAACATCCGAAGCCAACCTCAGATTAAGATAATTTGATAATGGATGTTCTCCCCGGTGAATAATGTCTTGTTGAAGCTCAACAACGTGTGCATCAGACGATATTTTCGATTTACCTTTAGAGTCATGAACATGATCCAAAAAGCAACCCACTATAGTTAATGAGTGGTTGATGTGAGTTCTGGTTGTCATCCGAATTGACCCGATTGAGTATCTGGCCCAGTAATAGGGGGAACCGGATGAGAGTGAGATGGAATCGGTTCTGGCACTGGTACTGGTTAAAAAGTAGGGTTAGGATCAGTCGGCGGTGGTTCAATAATTGTGACACCTGTCATGCTATTTAAAACCGTGTCGGCTGAGGCGGCTGATGTCTGAATTAAGGTGGCAGAAGATCTTTGTCTTGTCCCGAGCTGTCTGAAGGAGACCCGTGTTGAGGTCATTCTGAAACAGATTCGGACATCCCCTATCGAGAGATGGTTCTTCTCTGGACTGTGAAGATGCACCACAAACAGTAGAAGTTGAAGTTGATCCAGAGGCCACATTAGGATGTCGCATTACCGCCGGTCTAACACGATAGAAATCTTGAACTCGAACCACCCTGTAAGCATTCGATTGAGGAGGCTCTTGAAGACCATGTAATTGTTCAATAATCTTCCCCGCCATATACTTATCTAACTTATCCCATGAAAAGTCACGTTTTAAAACTCTGAACTCACACAAATATGGTTTTTCAGTTTTAACACAGAATCTAGCAGTGTGGCCTTGAATACCACAAGTAGTACAAAACTGCCTAAGATTTTCATAGACATATTGAACCCAAACTTTGACATCTTTGTAAACAGTGAAATGACCCGGCCAAAAGGGGTATTTTAAGTTCATAGTGACCAGGGCTCTAGCAACCTCCTTAGAGAGATCTACGAATAATACCTTACCCACTCTTCTAAGTGCTACATCTAAGGAATTAACATTGCGAGAGTTTGGAGGAAGGTTATGAAGTTGTATGAAATAATTGGCTTGAAGGAAACAAGCAGAAGGATTATTGTAAAACTTCATCCAATCCTCAACCAAAGCATTATACTCACCTAAAGTCCACGTAGAAGAAACCATGATAGTACGCTTATCCTGTAAAGAGTGAAAAGACACTTTGAGAATGCCTCTAGTTCCACTATCTTGGATGGTAGCCACCCTAATGGGTAACCAGAATGATTTAAGGCGGTTTTTATTGGCAGTATAAGATGTAGCATTTCCTAGTACTTTGACAACAACAATTGGTAAATCCGGTAAATCAAGGTTACTAGAAATAGGACGTGAGGAAGCCATGGTAAAGCATAGGGTTCTGAGAAACAGGTGTGAAGACAATTGAGTTGAAAAAAACCAGATAACAGAGTTCTTAGAAGACAAAGTATAAAGGAAAGATGAGAATAAGGATAATCAGATGACTTGGGATATAAATTGAAAAACCAGGACAAGTGAAGACAACCCATCTTGTTATCATCGAAAAAACTGGCTAGGAGGTAATGATTACAGACTTCTTGAAGCCAATGAATGGTAACCATATTTGAGATAATGAAGATATGGTCAGCTTGAAATCCGGGTAGTTGGTGAAGGAATTTGATATGGGATTTGAGGATGGGGTAAAACCAACTGAAATCAAGAAACTCCCAAAACAGACGCAATTCACCTGGTGTAAAAAAAGTGGCCATGCATTCAGAAGAAATCTGCCAGCAAAATAAGCAAAAACCATAACCAATTTGAAAAACAGGGGCGTGCAAGGATAAAGGGGAAAGAACCTAGAAAACTATAGGGACAAAAGAAAAAAAAAGAACAACACGAGCTACTCTAGGTACTGATAAGAGATGGCAGAAGAGTAGAGTAGGTTAGATTCCAGATTTTATTTTCTTCGCTAGTTGTTGTTGTTACAACTTATTTTATCTTATTTTTTTCTCTCTTTTTTTTTCGTCAGGGCTCATTTCGTCTAGACACAAACGACATATGTCAAAGCTCTTTTGTACCTTCTTCAGATCTACTTTCTGGCTATTTTTAGAAGACAGTGGTATCCCTGAGTTGACATAGCCATATAACATGTCTTCTTACAAGGGCAAATTCACTTTGTAGTTAAGGGCTAATTCTTACAAGGGAATTCATCGCAAAATTTGTTTTTTTTTTTTTTTTTTTTTTTTTGTTTTTTTTTTTTGTTACATTAGTCAAGTTTCTCTTGTTTCTCCTTGTAATTTTTGTAATAGATTCTTATTTTTGCTGAATTTCGTTTATGCTTGCAAATGATAAGTTATACAGGTGATAGAAAGTTAAGAAATATACACAAAGAAGAAACAATTTGTTTTTTTTGCATTTCTTGTGCATCTTTGTTTTGCTTCGTTCACTAATAAGATCATTAAGCTGTTGCTATGTCCATTAGCCAATACTAATTACTAGATCCATTGTCAGCGTCAGGTGTAGTCATTTCTAACTACAAATTCCACTCAGTTGCCTTTCCACAATTTCGCGTTAAAATACAACCGTTGTTAGATACTCCAAATGTCGAAACCCCCTTTTTCCGATGTATCACACTATGATTTTCATCTGAAAATTTGGTAATTTTCAGATGAAAGTTGGGTAGCATCGAACTTTCTACAGGCATTCAAGGGACTGACCTGAATTGGAGATACATTTGGGATATAGATACTTGGCCAAGAGTCAAGCATTTCTTCTGGAAATTTTTACGTGATATTGTCCCAACAAAGGAGAGATTAGGCAGAGTTACAGGGCAAGTAAGTAATTTGTGCCCTATGTGCAACCAATTTGATGAGACTATATACCATACTTTATTTGATTGTCCTTTCTCAAGAGCAGTATGGATGGAGGTACCTGGTGGGAGTCTGGCTTTACAGGCAGGAAGTATAGGCGTTGCATAAATTCTTGAAGATTGGTTGAAGAAGGTCAAGGTAAAGAATGGCTTTGCATTCTAATGGTGGTTGCCTGGAGTTTATGGACAGCAGAAATGATATTGTCCATCAGAAGATTCAGCTAAACCCAGAAACTACAGCAAAAAATGCTTTGAATTTTGCTTTATACCTGTAGAAACTTAGTATTTCTAAGGAGACTCTTAGAGTAGATAAAGCACAGACTAGTAGCATCTGCCAGACTTATTGGCTAAAACCTTTGCATCCATTTCTTAAGTTGAATTGTGATGCATCATTTGACCCAACTACTAAGATAACAGGTGTTGCATTGATTCTCCGTGATTTTACAGGTGCCTGGAAAGGAGGGTGCACCAGATGGTAGGAAGGAGTTGCAGACTCAGAGCAAGCAGAGTGCATAGCGTTCCTGGATGCAACTAGTTGGTGTGTGGAGTTAAAATTGTCGCATGTTGTGATAAAATCTGACTTGAAGATCATTGCGAGTTGCGTTAATGATGCATCAACAACTATTGCATGGGAAAATGAAGCTTTTATTATAGATGTTCTTAGTCATTTACAAAGTGTAGGAAACTGGAAATGTTCTTTTATTTCTAGAGATTGCAATAAGGCAGCTGATGAGCTTGCCAAGTTCTGTAGAAGAAATAGAGTTTCTCAAGTCTGGGTGGACAGTTCTCCACTGGTCATTCATCACCAGTTGTTTCAGGACAATGTAGACAGAAACATTTAATTCAATGAATTCATTTTTGCGAAAAAAAAGAAGGTAATTTTATCCTTTTTCCTCTTCAAAAACATAAAATCCAGATTGTAATTTATCCACCGTATTTGGATTCATCTATTGTTTCTTCGAATTTATAAGAGCAAGCACTATGGTGCCATAAGCTATCCCTATATTTGAGTGACATAGAGATGGCAGAATTGACAGAAATTGGCAACCACAGTGGTCTTACCTAGAAAATAGAGAAATGAGGCGGAAACTCGGTTTCCGCAGAAAATTTGGGCAAAACTCAGTTTCCGCATAATTTTTGTGGCGGAAACTGAGTTTCCCCATGGTCAATCTTGACTATTGACTTGGCGGAAACTCAGTATCCGTAAAGAATTAGTTTTCATACATAAAACTTAGCTGGTTCGCGCCTTTACTTCTCTTATGCATGAATGGTAGTTTGTTGTTATAATAAATTATGTGCTTGTAATATAAACTAGTTTGCTCTTAGTCGGTAATGAACATCTTCTAGTTAAATGATCCGTAGTGTTGTGCGATTTCAACATTGATTTGAATCTAAATATAGTTTTTTTTTGAAAAAATAGTTGTTGGAATTGAACGGTCCAGAGAAAATAGTTGTTGGGATTGGATGGCTAAGATGAGAGGTGTAGAAGGGGTGTGAAAAAAAAGGTCAAACAGAAATATATATGGTGCGGAAACTGAGTTTCCGCCAAAAGTAAAGTGCGGAAACTGAGTTTCCGCACCGCATCTGTATCTCTATTGCCTGCTACGGATTGGTAGCACCAACTAGAAAAATCCAGCTCTAGAATATAGAGAAATTTTGAGCCATAGTAGTTGCTCTTCTCCATTTCTCCAAGACATCTCTATAATTTCTCTATTTATGTGAACCATAGTGCTTGCTCTAATGATACTTACACTCAACGAATTTATAATGGTACTTACACTCAACACCAACGATACTGGACCCGTTGGAAATTTTACAGGACTCATAGTGAGAGTTGAAAAAGAAAAAAGGTTTGCGCATCCAAGGAATAAAACCCTGGTCAGTACCGTGGGAGGGTACTATGATACCACTACACCAGATGCGCTTTCTTGGTATTTTTGAAAACAATTAATATACTTAACATAACCGTCGGTATCTATCTATTCTATTATATAAAGGGAAGACCCCTTGTGAGTGTAGAAAGTGCCTTCTACAAATAAAAGCATCCTAAAGGTGAATCTGCGTAAGAAGACTATCTCTGAGAAGTACAGAATCATCAATAGAAGGCCACGACGAGTATCAGGTATGAAGAGGTTAGCGTATAGGGTCGCCGAGGCTACACCAGCGAATAATAGAAGGGCGGAGTGTAATTAGCAAGATTGAACACGTCACCGGCAAAGGTCCGTACAGTAGTTGGGCATTTATGAGAATATCAGAATGGGCAGAGTTGACTTGTTGACTCAGTGGGATCTGCGTCAGCAATCCTTATCCAGAAGTAGACTAGCACGCCGAAGGATATAACCACTCGCTGATATGCTTGTCGGCGAGAGAGAATAGACTGTTATTATGAGACTTTAGAGTATGTTCGCTACATGGCGCAAGATCAGGACGATTATAGCTTAGCCTTCCCTAGGAGGTGAAACACCATAGAATAACTCTAGCATAGGATTCCCAATAAGGGTAATCATGTAACTTCGCCGTGTAACTCTCACATAAAAGAGGTTTCTCAATGTTTGTAGGACATTGGCGCTAGAAGAGGTTTGAATCATGTCCTACAAGCTCAAGAAGGAAGAAACAACAATTTTGGCATCAAATCCAGCGAGTTCCAGTAGATTCAGTAGCATCAGGGGCATTTTCGTCTAGAAGCAGCCATTTTCAGACAGAAAAGTTGGGATTTTGAGTTTCAACAGCACAAATCAAACAAAAGGAGGAGGAGAAACAGCTACGTTAGGAAGCAAAATCAGACTTGAAGAAGAATTCCAGGCGCAGAAATCCAAAGTTTCTCATAAGAAAATTTCTTCTTATTCCCTTTATCTTGTTCTTGATATTTAGATCTGAAATTTTGACACAATAACTTTCGGAAAAACCTTCCTTTCTCGATAAAAGCTTGATTTTTCTCTCAAAAACTGATTCCAATTGTATTTAGATTATAGATCTGCAATCCATAAAGTTTCCTCTCAACACCCATTCAAGATTTTTAGAAAGTATCATGATTTTCACCTAATTTAAGGCTTAGGTCTCTGCCTATCTTTTTTGTTGTTCATCAGCAAAGTCCTAATTTTTCATTCAAAATTTTGGCTTAAAATTGCTTTTATTTATTGATTTAGAATCAACAGGCTTTACTCTTCCAACCCATTTTGGGTTTCACAAAAATCTTTCAAGTATCGTCTTCACTTAATTAGTTCTAATTAGTATGTTGTTGTGAAATTGGGGCGTCTTTTCCTTTGTTCTTTCTTGTTACAGATTGGGGCGTCTTTTCCTTCGTTCTTTCTTATTACACTGTCGTGAAATTGTTGTATAAGTCAGTTCTAATTAGAAATTACTCATGTAATTGATCTGTTCTTGCAGCGTAATCACGAGTCCATTGAGAAAATTTCAAAGCTTGGTGATACCTGTTGGGAAATGAAAGTAGAGATACCTTACCGAAACAAAGAGGCAACGCATTTAGGATGTAAGAGCAAGCACTATGGTTGCCTAAGCCTTCTCTATTGAATAGAGAAAGGGGAAGGCAGAAATGGCGAAAAAATGGCAACCACGGTGGTCTTAGCTATTTGGAGACGGAAATTGGATTTCCACAGCTTTTCTGTGCGGAAATTCGATTTCCGTAAAAAAAAATCTGCGGAAATCCGATTTCCGCACAGTCAAAGCTTGACTTTTGACCTGCGGAAATCGGATTTCCGTAAAGAAGAGGTTTCTAGACAGGAGAATTCAATCTGCAATGGTTTTGGGTGAACAAGTTTTGAGAATTTGAATTTTGTTCAATCTAAAAGAGTATGTTCTCAACATATATATATATGCTTTGTTTGTATCTTTCAATTTGAATTTTCATAAAACGACTCTGAATTGTTTAAATAACTCAACATAATTTTCATTGATTTAGGAAAACAACTACAATACATGAAAATTGACTACAATACAATTTAAAGTCCTAAAAACGAAACAAACTACATTGCAAATTCATTATCTTGAGATCCATCCTGAGATTGAGATTCATTCAAATTCGTATTTGCCAAAGTCCTTCTCATAATTTCCTGACGTTTGAGACGATACCACGCTTTAGTTGTTGGCGAACAATTACGTACATCCTTATCAATGATTGCCCTATCTTCCGCCTCTTGTTTTTGACGTGCCAATTCTCTTTGCGTTTCCAAATATCTTTCAAATAGTGTTGCTTGTCGTTCATCACTCTCCTTCTTAAGCTAGACTTTTTTCTCCATCATTTCAATTAGCTTAGAACTCGCATCACTCATTGTTGAATCTTGAGATCCTGGTGTCTCCGGTGTTGTTGGAGTCTTGCATCTAGTTGAGCGACGTCTTTTGGTATCTCCATCTTGACGCTTGCGTTTTTCGGTTGAAGTTGTTGCTATAGTAACATCATTATCTTGGTACAAAAAATGATGGTCGAAATTGGGTTCTTCTCCTATTGTAGGAATATGAGTAGGGGTGGAAGTTTGAGGAACATAAGGAAATTGGGAGGAAGGAGATTCAAAGTTAGCTTGAGGTATATAGGGAGATTGGGAGGAAGTCATAGGAGGTGGAGTAGAATATAAATGAGTGTTGAAAGGAGGGTTGGGAGGAGGGGTGGAGTATTGAGTATGGGATGAAGTGTGGGGATGAGGGGTGGCTTGTTGAGTATGGGATGAAGTGTGGTGATGAGGGGTGGCTTGTTGAATATGGGATGAAGTGTGGTGATGAGGGGTGGCTTGTTGAAAAAAGTTTGGGTTAGGATTACGGTTGAAAGGAGACCGGGCGTTAGAAGGAGTGGAGTTTTGAGAGCTATCACCATCATCCAAGTCGAAATTATCACCTCGATGACGAAATGCACTCAATTGAGAGCGTAGAAGTTTGTACTCATCCCCAAATGCAAAGATCTTCTTTTCACGCTTATAATACTCTTCTCTTGCAAGCATACACTACAAAAATCAAATTTGGAGTTAGTATAAAGCAATTTCAAATGATTTAGAAATTTGTAGAGCAAACAACTTACTAAGTTCTTGTAATTCATATCCGGATTTTGTGTATGAACCTCCTCTAAATCATTTAGAAATTTGTCGACCTCGCACTTAATGGCACTAAATCTACCGGAAACGCATTTTCGCTTGTGAGGATTTCCTTCCATCAATCTAACAAATTCATCAACAACAAGTGGCCAAAACGTATCTTTTCTACTCCCTTTCCAATTTCCACCCTTCTCATACTTAATATATGCATTCACAATAGCTAAATCTTCGGTTTTGGTATAATGTTTGGTCATTTTGAAGAAGAAGATGATGAATTGAAGAAGAAGAAGAAGAAGAAAATCAATATGATGATGATTTGAAGTAGGTTTGAGAAGAAGTAAATCAATATGATGCTTTTAGGTGATTTGAGAAGAAGAAAACCAAGTTTGCTTATATAGGAGTAGCCAAAACACAACAAAACAAAAGAAATAGCCGTTACATGTTTGAATTCCTTAATCCAAAGGCTGTAATCGACTATCCGTTGGCAGATCGCGAGATCTAGCCATTGATTTTCTCGGCGGGAATTGGATTTCCGTCTCTTGCGGGAATTGGATTTCCGTAAAGAATTGGTTTCTTCACAGGAGATTGTTCCTTTGCTCAAACACAATGGTTCCTTTGCTCAAATATTTCATTATTCAAACACAATGGTATCTAAGTTACAATGGTCTTGAAGTATCATATTTTGAAGTATGTATATCTAGGTCTTGAAGTATGGAATAACAATTAAGATATTTTTTCCCAAATAACATTTTCATTAAACTTGGAACATAAACATACTAATTGAAACTAACACATAGAACTTGGAACATAAACATACTAATTGAAACTAACACTAATAAAACTTGGAACATAAACATACTAATCAAGGTTGACTACTTCATCATTGTCCGAATCATAAATGGTTTGGACTCCAACTCTCTTTCCCCTTTTCTTCAAAATTCTTCTTTTTCGTTCTTGATAATAATCTTGTTGAGTCGGATCCATGTTAGCAACATCCATATCTATTATAATTGTCTCTTCTTCCTCTTCGGATTGGTAAAAATCCATTGGGTTGCTTTCTTCAAGATTCACAAATGCGGCTTGTTGAAAGTTGTTTTTCTTCTCTTCTTTTCTTGCTAGCATCTTCATGTAATACTCAAGTATTGATTTTTGTTCTTCGTCAATTTCAATACTCTCTTCTTCTTCTTCTACCTTTATAGGTCTTGAAGAACTTGCACCCCTTGAAAAACTTGATCCATTCCTAACGATTCCCGCTTCCCGATCTTTCCTTGCATTTTCTTCTTGTTTAGCCTTTTTCATTCCAATTGGTCTTGCCATCTCCTTGTATTTCCAATAACGTTGTCCATTAGGTAGAATTTCGACACCATCAACTAATTCACCGGGAACATGACCGTTTTGGCTAGGATCACCAATATTTTGCTCATTAGTTAATTCATAATCATATCCGGGGAGAGTTTTTCTTAAAACTTCGTAGCACGCATCAAACTTGAATGGAGCTTTGTTGGCATACATAAATTGATCTCGACCTTCTCGGACCTAAACAAGAAGAGTAGTAGTAAAAACGTTAGTATGCTTTCTAATTAAAAACTATTACGACTAACATTATGGGAAATATTTAATAGCTTACCAAGTCTTCATGTGATGCGCCACTTCTATGTTGACGGTAAATACGGCCAAGAATTCCAACATACTCCACAACTTCTTTTCGAATGTGATTTTGCCATCGATTTTGAATCGAACGTTCTTCTCTTTCATTAGGATTTCCTGTACATCTCTTAAAAAATGCAAAAAAATTTCCCCAAAATTGAGATCCATTTTGTGCGGCACCAACGGTTCCATCGCATGATACAAAAATAAAACAATTGGTAATGGCAAGATCTTCCTCAGGAGTGAATTTCTTAGCCACCATTTTGATTTTGTGATGAAAAAAATTTGAAAATTTGAAGGGAGATAGAAAGAATCAATAGAAACAAGATTGATTGGGGTGGATTTGTCAAAGATGGTGAATTTTCTTATATAGAAGAGATCCCAACGGCTATTTTTTTTGAATTTTGAAAAAAAAGAGTCGTTGGGGATCTGACGGTCATGAAAAAATAGAAAGATGGATGGTTGGATGTTGAGGTGTAGAGGGGGTGTAAGGAAAAAAGGTCAAACGGTATTATTTATGGGACGGAAATCTAATTCCCGCATGACTTCTGGGCGGAAATCGGATTTCCGTAAAAAGTTTTGTGCGGAAATTGGATTTCCGCCCTGCGGGAATCGGATTTCCGCATCGCTTCTCTATTGCTATTGCCTGCTACGAACCCGTAGCAGGCAATAGCAAAGCCAACCAATTTCTCTATTGAATAGAGAAATTTTGCACCATAGTAGTTGCATTTCTCTATTCAATAGAGAAGTCCCCCCAAATAGAGAACCATAGTGCTTGCTCTAACTCACTCATCTCGGCGAGAAAGCTTCAGTCCCAGATCATCCTAATAATGGAGGAAACAAAGCTCATTCAATCCTACAAAAGCACCAGTTTTACTATCGCTGATCCCCATTCAAATCAGGCCGCCGTAGTAAAGTCACTTCGCCATTCTAGATTGGTTATCTTGAATCAACCTTATCGCCGACCCTACCTTCGAATCAGTTCAAGTCAGCAGCTGATAGTTCATTCGCCGATAAGAGCACAAGCAGAACGAAATCTTGGAGTTGGTTAAGCTACTCGTAATGGTACCTCGACGCACTAAGATCAGTGCATTTCTTTGCAAATGTTACGTCGTCGATGTGCCGCCAACGTCAATAATCTTGTTTACCAATTGGTAGCTCGCTAAGTACCAATACATCGCCGAAAAGGGAGATTCCTAAACTTAATTTCCTTTTGTCAAAAAAAAAAAAAAAATGAGGATGGGCAATACCCTTTATCTTTTAGTATTACATACCTTAGCTCTCTGCTCTTAGCTAATCATAAAATAGGTTGATTACTCGCATCAAGTGGAATCTCTCCGATACTTGTGTCGGCGATATCCAAATCACCCCAGCAGTCTCGGCGTGAAGTATGTTCAACTTTATACGAACCAGGGACACATCAGCTTTCCTCGCCATGAAGAATTGGATGACAGTCAGAGCTTAGTTTCTATCAATTTAAGCAAAGGCTTAACATCGCAGATGCCGGTACTCAGTTCCCTGCAACTATTATCGCCGACCAACAAAGATGACAACTGTTCATGGAAGTAATCCTTTTTGGACTCAGCATGTTCTTGTTCCAATTTAGATAGGAATGGTTTCCAGTCTTCCAAAAGATGTCTCAGCTGATCCCTAAGTTCCAGATGTCGCTGCCGTGCTCTTGGACCATGGTTCCAGTGCCGAATAGAATTTCCTAAGGTGGATAGCTCATCGCCGGTGGTCAATATGGATGTGCAGTCGCAATGTCTCTGGGATGTAGCTGCGGTTAACACAAACAAATGCTTAGTATGGAGAGCAAAAGCCACAGACAAAAGGGAAGCATTCTGACCTTATTTCTTCTCTTCCTTTCTTGTTTCTAGCATTTCTAGTCACTATTTTTCTCATTTCTACTTAAGTAAGATTAACTAAGTTCTTCGACAAAGTTTTAAGCATGTAGTATCCCACATACTACTTGATAAATAGCACAAGCCTACTCGGCACCAACATACAAACGTTTTATATCGTTTATTAGTGATAGATGAAGTGTCGATTACTATTATGTGCAGCACATTTTTCAATAAGAAAAATCCAAATATGTTAAAAATGATATTCGATTAACTCTTATTTACTTTGATTATGAGACTCAGGTACAAATCGCTGGGAAAGTTCACTGCCGCTGTTCAAGGATAGACAGCTTGAATAAGCCAGATCGGCGGGGCACAAACAATCATTTTATGAATACTGTACAGGGTAGAGCAACGAGGAAATGCAAGACTGAGCTAGGCAAGGAAAGGAAGCTATGAACTAGTACTCGAATAAACTAAGACGTGTCTATTCGGCGAACCAGGAACAGTACATCAAAGGGAAGATCTCTAAAACTATATGTCAAATTCAAAAAAAAAAAAAAAATGGTGGGAGGAATGATATATATTTCTATCTCTTTACTAAGCTAGTATCGTGCTTCGAACTTAAAAACCACCATTCTCATTTTTAAAACAGCATATGTAGACAGATTATTCCTACATGCAGTACATTGCCAGAAAGAAGCCTACAAAGTCTGAATCCGCCATACCAAGCATGCAACGATAGTGTCACCTCATCTAGCCGAGAACAAAGCACTGGAGCGAATGCATTACTTCTGTTCAGAAATAGTCAGCTTGATAAGTTAGCTCGTGAAAAGATCATCTCATATCGCCCAAGCCCACCAACCAGGAGCATAGGGGAGTACTCCTAAACTTTATAATCTTTAACTTAACTTATCTTGATATCATTTACATCATGCTTAATGAAATATCTTGTCCAACTTTAGCATTTTTTAGGACCCTTTGCATATCTCAAATGACTTTTATATGGTATCTTACATCTGACTTTCACTACTGAGATTCTCAATGTTTGTCTTACCATCTATATGGCTCATTTAGATGCATACATGCTTTATTTCTACTACATTTCGCTTCGTAGAAATTTCAAAACATTTTAAATATTTGAAAAATGTTTCGAATTTTACAAGCTTTCCTTTCCGTTATTGAATACAAATAAAAGTAACCATCTTAATAATTTGCTGAAGGTCAACACAGCAAGAAAGCAAGAAAGCATCAGATTGCATTAACAAATTATGAATCAGCAGACCCTGTTAGCTTGGCAGAAACATTCAGTCAATCTCAAACAACTGTCATCGATTGCTAGCAGCACGAGATATCTGGTGCACAGTGACATATGCAGTGATTAATTTAGCGAACTCGCTGAAGAGAAAGGCAGTCAGGGCACTTGTTCAGATCATACGGCGAAAGGCGGGGAGATACCAACAATTGCGAAGTTTCATCTACAAGTGCAGCAGACACTCTCTCGCCACTGAAATGAGCTAAATATTCCTTACCTTAAAATTTTAATTTTCCGCTGTATGAAATAATTTACCTTAAAATGATAGCAAGGCGTACACTTTCACGGTCACACAATTAGTATCCTTGCATACCTCAGTTTAGCAAATCTCCGTATCATGTTCCATACAAGGTTGTATTCGGCAAATGCGCCTCTTGAACATTAGAGGAACTCAATAGAGATACTAAAATTATTTGTCACAGAAAATTAAAATTCCTATAGATTATTGAAAATTTTATCGCGACATAACATGACACTTACCATATCACATGTAAATCGTTTTAGATAAATTATAGTTAAATGAAATAAGTTTGAACGAAAGATGATTAGCGATGTGATAACATAGCGACGGCATAGCTTCACATCTCTAAAATAGCATCCTGTTGCTAAGTTTAAAATGCAACAATTTTGATAC
>JAJJMA010136086.1:0-10612 GCA_023529015.1 Papaver nudicaule
TATATTTGCCTCTGCTTGTTCCGAGATCTGATAGATGTGTCTTTGATGATATCCAATTCGCAGCGCCCAAAGAAATCTAGGCCATCTCCCGCCGAGGTGGATGAAGAACTTCGTCAATTAGCTGCTAAGAATCTGCCTCCTCCATCAGTTCCTTCTTCACCTGTCAAGGAAACTATTCCTACTCGGGAAAATCCAGAGCTTGTCGGCGACCAATCTATCAAGGATAGCTCCAGCATGCTCGTCGACCAGCCTTTGGTGGATAACTCTAGTAATCTCGCCGAGCAATCCGTAAAGGATGGTTCCACTGATCCTCCTGCTATCGAAAATACAGAGGATATGCACCTTGACTCGGAGACATATCCCAAGAATACTGATCATCTTGATATGGATCTGGATCAGCTCAACATTTCTGGTGGGCAAGATACTTCCGTGCCCTCTTCTTCTTCCAAGAATCCCCAGATGCCATCTGTTCATCATACTTCTTCTGCCTCAGTACTTGAGCCACATCTCGCTGGCTTAGTTGTTCTTGATAGGTTGCCTCGGCATCCTCTTGTTCCTCAGCCTGAGAAGGGACCTGGGTGCCTGCAAGTGACTGCTCCTAACATGCTCGCCGAGGCTTTCGATAGGCTTAGTGTGGCGGAAGACTGCACAGACCATGAGTACTATGAAACCTTGGCCCAATATAGTCGCCCTGGGTTTGTGCATCACCCAAAATTTCATACAGCTGCCGATGTCATTCCTTATCAGGAACATTTCAACCTCTTCAATATGGTGAGTATTTTGTGAAACTGCGTTATGTTCAGCTCTTGTCGTCACTTGAGACTTATGCTCATTGTGTATATTCTCAGCATTTTCACCACTGCTTGAGTGTTGGCTCGGCCCTTGAAGGACTTGGCCGTGAGAACATTAACCTTAGGACTCAAATCGGCCAGTTGAAACACGATGCCGTGGTGCGTGGCCGAGAGGTAGAGAGATTAAAGAAGGAGGCCAGAGACAGAAGCTTGACGGTCACTACTCAGCAGGGTAAGTTTCTCCATATCTTTTGTTGCTGTGTCACTTTTCTTTTATTTTACTTCTTTCGCCGACCCTTAGATTTCCTGCCCTCCAAGGTTGCCATTCCTCTGATGACGATAGGCTTAGGCGAGCTGATTCTGAAATCGAGAGACTTAGTACTAGCAACCTTAAGCAGTGTAGCCAACTATTCACCTTCCAAAAGGACCTTAAATGGTGTCGCCGAGAGTTGGATCAGGACGTTGATATTATAAGAAATCTTTGTAATACTTATCAAGCTGCTCGCTCGGAATTAGGCCAAATGATTAGCCAACGAGATGAGGCACTCCGCCGGGAAGAACTAGCTCATGCTGCCAAGGTAGAGGCCGAGACAAGCCATAAGCGAGCTTCCTCCCTTTGGAAAGAGGAGAAGTCCCGAGCTGATAAATTAGCTTCCCAAATTATTAGCTTGAGTACCGAAAAAGAGATCGCCGAGTTTCAGATTCAGCGTTGGAAAGATTCAGCGAAGAGGCAGGAAACCTTATCAATCGAGTTATACCAGCAATGCTCTGACCAACATCGCCGAATAGAACAAATGTTAGGTCCGTGTGCTAACGAAAACTTCGAGTTTCACATGACTCAGTTTAGGGAAGCACAAGAGGGTATGCGAGATCATGTCCGCAACCTAGAAGGTAGCTTTTGTAGGATTTACTTACGACTTATCCTGTTTACGTTTATTTCCCCTCTTCCTCATCATGTCATTCTTTTTCTTTGCCTCAGCAACCATTCAGAGGCTGAAGAATGAAGCAGACCAGAATCAGGAGGTCATCAAAGGTTGTCATGAACTGGAGGCCAAGGTCCAAGATCTTTCTGACCAGCTCAAGGAGCACCAGCTGTGTCTCGGCAAAATAGACGAGTTGTCTGAAAAGCTCAAAGAGCATGAGTCCTGTGCTGGCAAACTCGCCGATCTGAACAAGCGACTTCTTGACCATGCCTCTTGCGCTGGCAAGATTCAAGAGTTGGAGAGTGCCCGAGATGGTCTCGAGATTGAACTCGCCGAAGTCAAGGACGATGCACAATACTGGGAGAAGCGTCACAAGGATGATGTTGTCAAGGCTGCCTTCGTCGGCGCCCAGGATTTTGCTTACAAATTCTTGCCTCAATGTGGAGTGGAGATTCCCTCGGCCTATAAACGCCTTACTCCTGAGCAGCTCGCCGTGCAAGCGAAGACAACTGCCAAAGGCAAAGAGGTGCTGATTGCAGAAGAAAATGAAGAAGAGGCTGAGGAAGAGAATGAAGAAGAGGCTGAGGAAGAGGAGCAGTGGTCTGAGGAAGAAAGCTCAGAAGATGAAGCTGAAAATGCAATTCCTAAGGGACAAAATCTATCCCTTGTTGCTTTTGCTGGAAAGGTTGGATGGCAGACTTCAGGAACGGCGACTGTTAATGCTAGTCAACCAGTCGCCGAGCAAAGTAATGAGGTAATTGTTATTGCCGCCGAGCAAGGCACGGGAAATCTTGGCGAGCCAAATGTTGCTGGAACTGTTGAAAATGTTTGTCATCCTGATGATAGTGGGACAGGCGACATAGGCGCCGATCTTCTCGGCGACCATGATCAGGACAAGCCCCCTACTCCCAAGAGTCCTTTTGCGGATCCTAGGTGTTAGAGTAACTTTACTTCTGCTTTCTAGATGCTGGGGTAGATAGATTGTTTCCTTAAGTTTTTGTATTCTTCTTATTACCCCTGGTCTTCTTGTAGTGAACCATTTCCTTTTGAATGTTGTTTTGGTGGGTTTTCTTGTAATGAACCATTTTCTTGTTAACCTTGATATATGGATGCTTGTTTTTATGTCTACTGACATCTGTTTCCCATATGCAATTTTCCATGTGCATATTTGGAAGCATATTTGCTCATTTTCATCTTGTCTTGCAAGAGCTAACTTTCCAAGGAGTGAAGCCCTGGCCCTCGTTACCGCCAACAATATCTTATAAATTGAACTAACAATTTCCCAGAGCAACAGGGTAGAACCCAGCCGTAACCATTACTTGTGCCCGTCGGCGATCTAATATAAGTAGAATGGGTTGCCCTCATAGACTTCAATACACTCCGCCAGGAGTGATGCTATGGCTTAGACGGATTAGCACACCAGCGGAACCGCCGATGTGATGCTACAGCAAAAGGGGACCTTATTTCCTTACAAACACTTACAGATCAACAAGTAACACGGCTGGCCTTACAACTAGCCTGGGTCGGACTAACAGTTACGATAAGGGCTTTCACTCGATGGAAGTAAGTCTTATGCATAAGAGATCTTGGCTCTTAGTTAATTTATTGATTTGGGCGTTTTGCCTTTAAAGATGGCACTTGGCCTTAGTACCTGATCAGGGTTTTGTATGGCATTTTTTGCCTTGGGCATTTGTGCCTCTGCACTGGGCTTTTATAGCCGGCGACTGAGTATTTTGCCTCAGCTGTTTTGCTCTTGGAGCTTTAAAATTCCATCTATCACTGGAGTTAGATTACTCAGTGAGTGAAAGTGCAAATGACTCGATGATTTGTTAACGGGGTTCGGCGCATGATAGCAAACCTACGTCCCCGGATCTTATTTGCTGCTACTTTACACAAGCTAATAAGATTTCTTGGGTATTATGCCCGCCCAAGACTTCGGATTTTACATGGTATCCCTCAAGGATAGTACTTCTTAAGGAACCTGGCGTTCCAAGGGTGTTCAAGTTGTACGCCATGTTCATCAATTAGTATATACGCTCCTGGTCCAGCCACTCTTTTGACGACATAAGGGCCATCCCACACAGGTTCCAACTTCCTGCAACCTTCTCGTTGAGATGGGGGAACTTCTCGGAGCACCAGTTCGCCGGGTGAGTACTCTCTGGGAATCACTCGCTTATTATATTCTCTTGCTAGTCGCCGATGGTAATTCTCCATGTGAGTAAGGGCGATCAATCGCTGTTCTTCTAAGTCATCAAGTTTGGCTAGGATTAGATCTGTATTCAGATTCTTTTCCCATGCCTCATGCTTTGTAGTGGGCAGAATTACTTCAGATGGGAGCACTGCCTCGGCGCCGAAAGTGAGTAAGAAAGGAGATGCCCCAGTTGCTTCTCGAACCGTAGTTCTATATGACCACAAGACATTGTGTAAATGCTCACACCATGCCTTTTTGTGCTTTTCCAATCTTTTCTTCAGTCCCATTCCAATAGTCTTATTGGTGGCCTCTGCTTGGCCATTGCTCTGAGGGTATAAAGGGGTTGATTTTCCCAGTTTGACACTATAATGAGCGAGTAGCTTTCTGATGTTGTCGCCGACTAGCTCTTTCCCATTATCGGTACATATCTCCGCCGGTACGCCAAATCTGCAAAATATGTTCTCCCAGATGAATGTGAATACTTCTTGTCCTGTTTTCTTCCTGATAGCTTTAGCTTCACACCACTTGGTGAAATAATCTGTCGCCACAATGATGTACTTCCGCTGGCCAGAGCCTGTAGTTAGTGGACCAATAATGTCAATACCCCACTTGGCAAATGGCCAAGGGCTAAGTACTGAGTTTAAAGATGTGGCTGGCGCTTTAATTCTTCTTCCATACAGCTGGCATGGCTTGCATCGCTGAACATATTCTTTTGCATCTCTATTCATCCAAGGCCAATAATATCCTTGCATTCTGACCTTCAAAGCTAGAGCTCTTTGGCCACCATGATTTCCACAGTCTCCTTCATGAATCTCCTTTAGTAATTTATTACCTTCCTCACTTGACACACATCGCAGAAGTGGTCCAGAGAATGACCGGCGATATAAGATTCCATCTCGGAGTTCATAGTTCGCCGAGCGACTGATGATCTGATGAGCCAAGATTTGATTTCCTGGTAAGGTTAAGCGGTCTAAATAGTACCGTATCGGCGATCTCCAATCTGTTTCTGCTGATTCTTCAACACTTGTTGTTAATACTTCCCATTGCCTTGGTGCTATTACTGATGGCTGCATTACCCTTTCAATAGCTATTGAAGGAACATCTGGGTCCGTCATCATGGAAGAGATAAACGCCAATGCATCGGCGTGCCTTTATCTTTTCTGCAGATGTGGCGAAACTTGATACCCGTAATCCTCTGGGCATACTCCCTAGCAAGTTTTAGGTACTTCTGCATAGATGGGTCTGCTGTTTGGTAACGTCCAGATATTTGTCGAATCACCAGCTGGGAGTCACTTGTCAATCTAACATTGCTAATTTTCATTTCTATGAGTATCCGCATTGCATGAATGACTGCTTCGTATTCTGCCTCATTATTAGTCGCCGGGAATTCTAGCCTTAGCGAGTGCACTATCCTCGCCCCTTTCGGCGAGATAAGAACAATACCAATTCCATTTCCTTCTTTATTCGACGAACCATCTACATAAACCTCCCATCCATCAGGTCTGCACTGCAATAAATCTGGTACTTCATGCTCTTGCTCATCCAAGGAGGATGGGATTTCTTCTATCTCTTCTTCTTCATCTATTGGGAAGTCGGCGAGGAAATCTGCTATAACCTGGGACCGCTGAGCCGTGCGTATTTCATACTGGACGCCGAACTGTTCAATCTGCTGGTTCCACTTGGCGATGCGTCCCACTCGTTGAGAGCTGTGCAAGATAGACTCTATTGGAGTTTTTGTGAGGACCACAATGGGATGGGCATGAAAATATGGGCGTAATCGCTGAGATGCGAAAACTAAAGCCAGAATCAACTGCTCTATTTTGGTATAATTATTCTCTGCTCCTTGCAACGTCCTACTGATATAGTATATAGGTGTTTCTCCACCTTTAGTTCTCACAAGCACTGCACTTATGGCAAAAGGTGTAGCGGCGAGATACACTCTGAGTTCCTCGCCGTGCTCAGGTGGCTGAATTGCTGGGAGAGTAGCGAGATACTTTTTAATACCCTGAAATGCGGCTTCATGTGCCTCAGTCCAGTTGAACTTTTCTCCCTTCTTCAATGTCTGGAAAAACAGCTTGCACTTATCGGAGAATCTGGAGATGAATCTGTTGAGAGACGCCAAAGTCCCATTAAGTCGCATAACATCCTTTACAGTGACCGGCGAGGGCATCTCTATGATTGCTTTAACCTTGGCTTGATCAGCTTCCACTCCCTTCTTTGTGACGACATATCCCAAGAATTTTCCTGAGGTCACGCCGAAAACACATTTTGCTGGATTGATCTTGAGCTTAGTAACACGCATATGGTTAAATATTTCTCTTAGGTCTTCCACATGAGTTTGTTTCTTCTTACTCTTGACAAGCATATCGTCGACATAGACTTCCATCGTCTTTCCAATCCATTTCTCAAACATCTTCTGTGCCATCTCTTGATAAGTAGCGCCAGCATTCTTCAATCCAAACGGCATCCGAGTGTAACAAAATAATCCCTTAGTGGAGAAGAAAGCTGTATGCTTCTGGTCTTCCTCTGCCAAAGGTATCTGATTATATCCTGAATAACCATCCATGAATGACAGCAATTCATGACCTGATGTGGCGTCCACAGTCTGGTCAATACTCGGCAATGGGAAACTATTCTTGGGACAAGCTCTGTTAAGGTCACTGAAATCAATGCAGATCCTTACTCCCTTGTTCTTCTTTGGTACCACAACCATGTTGGCTATCCACTGTGGATATTGCACTGGTCTTATTATACCGGATGCTCTCATTTTGTCAATTTCTGCCTCCACAACCTCTTTATAAGCTGGGGCCAATTTCCTTATTCTTTGCCTGAATGGTCTGACCTTTGGATCAATATCGAGTTTGTGACATGCTATCGCCGGGTCAATTCCTGGCATCTCATTCATGCCCCAAGCAAAGACATCAACATACTCCTTGAGTAGCGCTTGCAACCTCGCCGACTCGTCTTCTTTTAGTAGAGTACCAATTTTTACCATCTTTGGATCCTTATCATCGCCGATATTAATATCCTTTGTAGGTTCCACCGCCGTGAAATGTAGCTCTGGCTCTCCCATCGGCGATGGTTCCTTTAATTGCTATAAAGATTTATCTCCAGGCTTCGCCGAGTCTTCTACTGAGTTTACTGAATGCACATACGTGGTTGGGTTGGCGATGAAATCCAGAATTTCTTGCTCCTTAATCGCTTCCTTGCCGAGCTTCTTTTTCTCTGCTATCTTCACCTTTCGATTTTCTCGCATTTGCACGTCTGCTGAATTGCACGCCCTGGCTACAGACAAATCTCCAACATATTCGGCGACTCCAAATGGTGTGGGGAACCTTAGACGCTGATGATAAGTAGAAGGGACTCCTTTTAAACTGTGGAGCCGTGGTCTCCCCAGAATTGCAGCATACGGCGAGTCAACATCCACAATACAGAGAGTAGTATTCAAGAAGTACTCGTCGCAGATTTTCACTTTTAACTCGACTTCGCCTTTAGGCTTAGATGCGATGCAGTTAAATCCATAAATGTTATAAGAGGATACCGTCGGCGAGGGTATTTTCTTGTCTTTCGCTCTCATTGCCTCAAAGGCAGTGTTAAAGAGGATGTCCACAGAACTACCCGGGTCAATGAGCACCTTCGGCAGCCTGAAGCCTTCCATCTGAATAGTAAGAACCAAAGGGTTGTTATGATTTCTTCCTTCTGGTGGAATCTCTTGAGCAGAGAATCCAACACATGCTTTCATCCATTCCTGCAACGGCTCTTGCTTAGCGGCGACACTACAGATCTCATTTCCCACTCTATCTCGCTTATGGACTCGAGACATGACATTATCATGAAATTCATCCCTGGTAATTTTTGAATGCACAATGGAAAAGCAATCTAATTCCATTAAATCTCGCTCAACCTTAACCTCGTACACATTTGGAGTGTGGACTGGAATGGCTTGAATTGGCTGGACCATGAGAGGCGGTGGCGGCGGCAATTCTAGGAAATCCTGAAATTTCCCCATACTGACGAATCGATGGACCTCTTGCTGTACGCCTGTACAATTCTCTGTTGAGTGGCCATGGAATTGGTGAAATTGACAAAAGGAGTTGGTATTGGCTGGCGGGACCCTTGGGTTTCCTCTGTTATAAGGATAGCGGATTTCATCCCTACAATTTGAACTTTCAATCTGACCAAATGCATCTGTATAAGAAACACGCAACTTGGGCAAAGTAACATCTTGAAAAGGTTGCTGGTTGCCTCTGCCAAACTTTCTATTATCCCCATTATATCTTCTGTCTCCATTCCCATTTCGCCGATTATCTCTTCCTCCTCGTCCATAATTTCCTCCCCTGTTGTCTTGCTTATCTCGCCCATCATAATTTCCTCGCTTCTGAGAATTCCAATGTTGCTCGGCGGTAACCTGCTGCTTTCCTGCCTCGGAAACTACTATCGCCGAGGATGGGTTCTGTGCCGACTTCCTCTGCTCTGCCTTCAACCATTCTTTTTTGATTTCTTCTTGGTCTTCCGGCGATAAGCTATTGATCGAGTGAATTTGTTTTGCTCTTTCCTTCTTTAGTCGCAACTCTTCTTCTCTGATTTCTTCAAAACTTAACCATTCATCTTGCATTGCCCTCAAGGTCAGCAAATCTTGCGGCATGTTCCAAAACAGCTTCTGGTACAGCTGGTCAGTAGTCTCCATAGCGCTAAGAAATGATCTTATTTTCTCCTTTTCTGAAACTTCTGATCCTACCTCGCCGCTTGCTTTTCTCCATCTTGTAATAAAAACTTTATAAGTCTCCGAGGGTCTTCTCTTAACATTGAATAATCTTTCCACGCCAGGCCGGCCTCTATTGTTCTGAATAAAAGCGTGCAAGAATCTACTTTCTAACTTCTCAAAGGATTTGATTTTTCCTTCTTCTAGCCCATCAAACCAGGCTAGGGCTTCATCTTTTAGTGTAGCCGGGAAAGCCATACACATTATAGGATCCGAACCTACCCAAGCTGCCATATCTCGCTTATAAGCCCTCGAGTGCTGTGTAGGATCTCCAGTTCCATCATAGAAAGAAGTAAACTTTGGGGGAGAATACTTGGGAGACACGTGTCCATACGTAATACAGTCATGAAAAGGTGTTTTTTGTGCCTCTAAGAGTGCGACTCTATACTTGGACTCCCTTGAAGACCCACTTAAAGCTTCTACTTTATCTTTTAGCTGGCGCAAGTCCTTCTTCATCTCTTTATCTACCTTATGTCGTCGCCTAGAGCTGCTGCGGTCTTTATCCTTTCCAGGTAGATTTATCCTTCTACCTCTCTCATCATACTTCGCCGATGAATCTGAGATTTCAGTCGAGCTGGTTCCACTTTTTTCGACTCGACGAGATGAAGTTGTATGGGAATGAGACTCATGTCGAGATGAGTGAGTGTGAGATCCATGGCGAGATGAATGCTCTCGGCGAGTTGAGTGCGAGTGGGACCCCTGACCTTTGTTCTGTGCCGCCATCAACTCTCTACGACTCTGAAGTACCGTCTCCATTTGCAATTGCATTTGTCTTTCAAACTGACTAGCCTGCCTGTTATTGGCCTCAAGAATTTGCCTTAGCAATGTTTCTGTGGTATTAGTGGATCCGGTATTATCTGCTATCACGACTGGTCGAGTTACAGTTGCTCCAGGTACTGTCATTGCACCATTTCTACTGGCCGCCTGTGGAGTCTCTGGCACCACCGCCGGGGCTTCTTCCACTACATGCTGGGTCTCGCCAACATCTTGCACCAACTGTTGCTGAATATTGGCCGCCACTCTGCATCCTGCCATTGCATTTTGAGCTGCTCCTCCTGCATTCGATGTTTCTCCTCTGATGAATCCTCCAGCACCAATCTGTTCGCCACAAGCATTTGCTTCTACTGCACTACTGATTCTTGTTAACATTGGGTTAGGCTCAGGTGACCTCTCCGCATTCTCAAAGCGAGTAATATCCTCCATATAAACTTCTTCTTGGCGAGTCACTTGTTGAACTGGGGATCGGCGAGATGAACTTGCCACATTAGGATCTATTGGACCAGCTAGCTCCATTGCTCTGCTTCTAGTATTGCGGCCACTCGGGAGTGTCGCCGGTGTGGGAAGTATAGGGTGTCGAGGAGGCCTACCCGCCGGGGCTTTATCACTTCTTCCTCTAGGACCCATTCGCCGAGGTACTGTAAAAGAAGACAAACACACTTCCTGACAGTATTGCTCTGTTAGTACTGTGGGTAAATGCCAAATAAGTTAGTTGGATTACTTTTCAGAATATTGATGAATGAAATACAAAAGGAACAACTTTGTATCACGTGATAGGCAGATAATGACCTAAGCATGGCAAAAGTTTGCAAAACAACCTATGTGGCTATGATTTTGAAATCAAAATGATTGTACGACCAATATTTTGGAAAGCAGCTTAGCAGGATTTTAAGATGATATTTTCTTTATGAAACTGTGGTTTCATACCAACTACCAGAACTAACGTTTTCCCTACCAGAAAATATATATCTATATTTGGAGATTCATACCCCAAAACAACGATTTCCTACTGCTCATGTGAGAAAAGTGAAATTTGTGATGCCATTGTCCTATCAGGCCGATTAATCATCTCTTATAAGCATACTAGCACTCCACATAACATTATAACATACTAAAAATACTCTAATGCTTTCTAATTTTAGCAACACTGTGCAAGAGAATCTTTATA